>JAVXUP010003374.1:0-72206 GCA_033070095.1 Escallonia herrerae | reverse complement strand
GGATCCAGCACTCAAACCCAGCATGTGTGTATTTCTAAGCGTTATGAGTTCACTGACAGCTGAACTGCTCAAGCTATGAGCCAAAGTTGAAAGTTCTATAATAAATAATCTTCGATGAGGGGAGCAACCGAGGCCAACTTCTTCAGCACCTCACCAGCAAGCAAGTAAACTTTGTCTGATAGCCTAGTGGACAAGCGCTTAATATTAGACAACGGATAAATTCATAGAAAGAGGAAACAGGGTGCGGGACAGAGGGACCAATGAATCACTCATGTTTATCGACCAGGACGTAAGTCAATCACAGACACTTGAAACAAGTATATAAACAAGCGGAAAAATATATTTTCAACTTTTCTGTCAAATTCAAAAATAAAGTGTGGGGGTTAGCTAGTTCAGCTGGTAAAGTCTCTTGGCATCGTACCAAGAGGCTTGAGATTGATTCGCCTACATCCAGGATGAAAGCGAAATACCCCATTATGTACCTCATGCCCAGGTGGCCTTCGATTGACACACAAAAAAATGTAGAGTGCTAAAACATAATAGTACCCCTCATGGCCAAGAAGGCTGCACAGGTTACGCAAATCAGATTGCGGCAGCTTCAAGAATATGTCGTACATCTTGATGCTTCTCTGTCTATCTGATGTAGATAATCCATCACTGCCATTTTTAACATCTTGACCTGATTCTGCTTCCACCAAAGGGTCATTTTGATCACCATTTGCAGCTACATCGCCAGACAGATTTTGAGAACTGGTTACTGATAATTGGGAATGAGGCTGGCGATCTACCTTCGATGCTGCATTATAAACTACTACTTGAAGTAGACCCATGACCTGCATCATTTGCATAAAGCAAATAATGTAGACGAAACATATATATTCGTGCAATGTCAATGATGCAAGCTGTTGATAAAGCTGAAAGGAAGCACAAAAACAAACTCATACCTGCTCAAGATGAGCAACACTACACAGGAAAAGTGGCTGAGTCAAGAGCTTCAAAAACAATACCAATGGAAAGTCCCCCTCCTGGGAGCTTCCCACTGGGTCTAATGTATCATCTCCTCCCACAATCTTTTCCTTGCCCTTATCTTTCTTGTTTTCCACATATTGTAAGCTTGAAGACTCCGGAACAAGGGAGGGGTCACAGTGGAACAGGAGGTTGGCAACAGCAGAATGATTGGTGGACAAATAAGTCAAAATCTCAAGAATTCGACGCAACACCAGAGGAGGAAGACCTGTGGTGCAACAATAAGATTAAAGCAAAATCAACATGCAGATAAATGGACAAACAAGGATAACTGTTGTTAGATAGGAACAGAAATATACCATCCAACAGTTGAGATCGACCATAGACAACGTTGTACTGACAACCATAAAGCCTCTGTGAATTAAATGTTATTGACCCGCCAATGGGCCCTTCAGCCACAGGCTTGATCATGTCAAGTAGAACACGAACTAGAATTACCCTTGTGGAACTATGCGCACATAAGTTCAACAAGAGTCTCTGCAGAAGTCCTTTCCCAAGAGGCTAACAACAGAAGAAAGCACAAGTCACCATTATGGTTAAGCAAAATAGTCTTAAATAGCTACAGGTCTTTTAACGAATAGAGCTGAAGCATTATGCAATCAACTTTATTTGCTTCACTTTACCAAATGGACCTATATGTAATTAAAAGCAGAAAAAATATCCTGAACAGCCATAATGATTAGGACGCGAATCCTAGAAACTAAAAATGCAAATCCATCTACTCCATCACTGAAGTATCACTATAAGTAAGAAAACTTCTTGAATCTGCTTTTATCAGATTTGAACACAATGCCATACTCCAGTTCAGGCCATGCATTAAACATCAAAAGATGTACAAATTACCTGTGCTAATCGTAGAAGCCTGACTAATGCTTTCAAAGCATTGGCATCCAAAAGAGGCTCCCCCTCAACTTCCTTCAACTTCAAGCTCTCTAGAGCAGAAGATGCCCTTCTACCAATTGTAACACCAACACCCCTGTCCATCACCGTCTGCCTGTCAAAACCCAGACCATTCCTATGATTAAGCCTCTGGGTACTTCCAAACAGGCTGCGAGCTTGATAATGACTCATTGCTCTGTCCCTGAGCATTTGCGCTTCAGCAAGTAATGGAGAGGGCAAAGCTGACAGAACTGCTTCTGAAGAAGTCAAAAGCACCTACAATAAAAAAGCAACAAAGAAATTTAGTACGACTCAAAAAGTAGGGAGAGGCAGAGTTTCAAAAATGCAAACCTCCTCACGCAGATCAGCAGGAAAAGTAGCTATGATCGAGGCATTATCCATATCAACAGGTTGTCCTTCAGCCTGCTGTGCAACCCTCTGAGCACGTTGTTGGGCTAAAACTTCCGCTTGAATATCTGGAGGAAGAGCTGCCAAAAACTCTGGATCAATATCTTCTGCTGTAGGAGGTGCATAAGTTGGAGCCTGGGCAGGCAGCGTTTGCTGCGAAGCAAGAACTTCAGCCCTTAGATCTTCAGGAAGTGCCTCCAAGAAGGTTGGATCTATACCATTAGAATTAGGAGCTTCGTTGCTTAAACCAGTTTGATCAGTCTGACTAGCATCTTGCGCAACCAAGTTGTTCTCTATATTTTCAAAAGGTAGAGGTTGCCCAGTCTGGTTTTCTTCCGTTTCTGCCCCCCTCATATCAATATCAGCACGCCCTTGAACCGCAGAAGCATGACAATCTGTAACAGAAGTTGCCACTGCATTATTACTGGTCTGGCTATCTGCTGCTGAGGGTCTATCCTGGCCAACATCATGAGCACTCGCAGGTACTTCGGAATTCCTTTCCTGTTGGAAATCAACCTGGGAATACGCAGGCGAGGTAAGAAAGTCTGGGCTCACCTCTATGTGCTCACTCGCAGTTCCATCTTCTTCCCCAATTTCCATGCTATCAAGACCATTTGACGTACTGTCAAATAAAGGATTTGATGCAGGTTCATGTGCAGGCAGGACTTCACCTGCTTGTTCGGCAACCACCTCAGTGTTAACATGCTCTTGACAGGAAACAAGTGTATCATGATCAACTGTTTCATGACCGCTCTCATAATGCTGACCTTCACTCTGCTGAGCACCACCGTTATCACCATCTACTGCCAGTTGGCTGTGATCATCTAAAGAGACATCTAATTGTTTTTCTGGCAGCCCTGAGTTGTGCGACTCCCTTTCAGCAGGAGCAGTACTCCGCAATTGAGATATGAACTGCTCTTCAACTGCCTGCGCAATAGCAGCAGCCTGACCACCAGCCTGTGGCTGACCATCATCAGTCCAGCGGCCATCACCTGGCCCTCTTCGTCCTGGCACACGCAGTGACTCCAGACCAACAGAAAAATCAGCTAATGTTGGCGGTGCTGCACCCCCCAGTCGGTCACCAAATACGCTAGTCGGTGCATGATCAAGGAAGAACAGGAGCATCAAACATGTAGAAATGAGCCACGTCAAAGCTTCCAGCGGACAAGGTTTCTAAATCCCGGGATGTGTTCCCACTTGATGCCCACATCGAAACCAAATCCCCACTCTGTGCTGGTCTCAATAACAAAGGATGCTGAAGGCTATTTCCTTCTGTAGCAGATAGCTCAAAGGATGTCCTACTTGTCTGACGACGGCGATCAAAGCCCAGAGGCCTGCGGAGACCAAAAAGGTCATCAACATTCACCCCTTCAAAGGGCTCAGCAGCAACATCAATGAGCCCACTTTCAGCTCCAGGTTGCCCAAGTACCTGCAAATGATCTAGCCCATCAAGGGCTTCCCTCCACCTTACCTCTATGACACGATTATCATGGAAGTCATCGTCCTCCTCATCAACCATGTCATCATTGTATTCATCTCCCAGCCCAGTATCGTCACGGTCTTCCCCATCAGTATCAGCTAGAGACATCAGCCCTGTACCATCTTCAGCTATATCCTCATCCTCGTCTTCCCCCTCATCATCATCTTCATCGTCTTCACCATCATCCCCCATATCATCATCTTCATCACCTATATCGTCATCCCCCCTGTTCTCAACATGAAAACTCATTTCAATTTGATCTCTGCTGTGTAACACTCCACCATCTTCCATGTCATCACGCATGAATTCCATGCCCAGTTCCACAGTTGGATTGTCAGTCAGAGTCTCCTCCATGTCAATTCTCATACCTTGGTCCATGGAAGGGTTTGGACTGAAATGCTGATCACCATCATTCTGAGAAGTTCCTCGAGGCTGCTGTTCGGTATCCTCTGCATCGGTAACTTCGTGCTGAATGCTATTCTGGTTTGGCTCTACAATCTGAGAGGTTGAAGCAACAATAATGTTATCATCAGACCTTCCACCTGAACCCGTAGACTTTTTCTTCAGTGCGTCAGATTTGAAAAGTTGTTCAGTAGAATTGGCAGCCCGGGTTAAGCTTTCCAAGGTCTTCAGTATGATGTTTACAACTTTGGGTGCATCAGGATGGTCCAAATCCATCACCTGAAGAATGCCGGATAAACATTGAACCATTCCGCCATCTATCATGCTTTTTGCTATATCAGGAGCGCATCCCGAACCTGGCAAGTTGCTCGAGGAAGAATTTTTCGACAAAATGGCATACACCAGGTCAACAAAAGCAAGGACCTTTCTGTCTGGAAGTAAACTCCTCTTGGACGAATTGCTCTCTAAGTTTGAGAATGAAGATAAGGCCTTCACAAGCTCGGTAACTACCCGTCTACGCCCTTCGCCAGAACGGCCACACAAAACCACCAGAAACCATGAAGCTTTTTCTGACAACTTGCCTCTCCAATCATCAGGTCCAGCAGTTTTATCCATGGATGCAGAAAGAAGACGGTGCAAAACATGATGCAATAACCCACCATTTCCGGGGCATTCAAGATTATTAGATCCCCGAAGTTGACACATCTCCATGTCCCGTTTCAATATGACCCCAACCGCATGTACGTACATCAGAAGAATATCACTCAATAACTTAAGGACAAAAGTCACCCTAACCAGTCCTGCAGATCTCTCTGAAACGCTGTTTGACTCAATCTTCCTTGTCTCCTCAACCTTTGACTTACCCTTTACACTGGAAGCAGGTTCATCTACTTCCATTGCACTTGAGTGACCAGTAGAATCTTCCTCGATGTCGGGTGAAGGATACTTCAGTACGATTTCAAGCAGCTGATCAATCACCTGCGTAAGATTTGCAGGTATCTTTTTGTGGCTCTTGGCACACTTTCCCAGTTCATGAGTCTTAGTTTCAGGAATTCGTATACATTCACTAGAAGGAGTTCCAAGTTCGGTACCTGGAGCTTTTGGTTTATCCTTCTCTTTCTCCTTTTCTTTCAATAACCCGACAATGGTCCTCCCTCCTGATGATTCCAACTGACAGACTGTGGCTGCTGCTTTCATGAAGACCACCGGATCCCTCGAGATAACAGGTGACATTGCTGTCAAAAAAGTTCGTGGGGAAAAGCGACTACCATGACGATTTCCACTTATAGTTTGCCTTATCTCCAATTCCATAGCTGTTTGCAGTGTCTGAGGATCTTCAATGAGATGGCGAATTATAGCAGATGCTACTGTGTCGAATCCTGGGAAAAAACAACTTCTTGGAATGCTAAAAAGAGCAGCCATGCCTCCATTTTCAAGAAAATGCAAAGCCAGAGCATGTGTCTTCGTCAAACGAGCACATAACTGAAGAACAGCCTGCATGACCACAGCTGGTACGTGCTGTTTTATCAGATCACAAGCAACAACCAAAACCCTACCACTTTCCTCAATAGTCAAATGGCCAGTAGATTTCCCAAATATCTTATCAAATGTAATGCTAGATACTTTCTCAGAGGCCTCTGTAGTTGATTTATTCTCTGTAACTTCTTGTGTAACTGACAGCGAAGCATTTTCTCTGTCGGGTGAGGATTCCGTCCGGGTTCCTTCTGTGCTATCAGGAAAAATCCTACGCCTGGATTGCAACAAATTATCCAAGATAAGGAGTAAAGCACTGATGCACTTAGGGGCCAGAATCTCATTACCCAACTCAGATTGAGCCTTAAAATTCATCAAGATATCAATTGCTACAGAGACAATGCCATGCTCTGCAGCAACTTCCCGTGTACTTCCATCTTCAGACAGAAGTAATGCCAAAGTATGGGATATCATACACAATGCACTGGTATCCTTCGAAAATTCCAATGGGCAAAGCTTCAGTTGCTGAATTAAATAAGAAATCACTTTTGGCCGATCTTCTCCTTTGTTTCGATTGCAGAGGGTGATGAGCAAGTCTGTTAATGGGAAAGCCATTGAGTCATTACTGTGGAACAACTTCATTGCTGAAGCAAGTATGTCATCAACAGGAGGTGCCTTTGTCTGTCCCTCTTCTGCCTGGACATCCATCGGTTTATCAGTATTATCAACTTTAGATGTCTCTGATGAGTTTCCTAGTGACAATGCAAGAGCCTGAGCCAGTTCATCGTCCTCCTGAACGGGATCTTCAGCATGACTAAACAGCCATTCCATGGCCATCTCAACACTATTTGTTTCCACCCGCCTCAATGCTTCCTCTGCTCTTGCCCTTGTAAAACCCATCTCCACAATGGTAACAATAGTTGCTTCATCAGGAGGGGGGGCAATAAAACGCTGATTTGTACTTCCCGAAACACCATTGCGATTTCTCTTCACATCTCCAACAGCAGAGTATACATGAGTAACAAGGGAGACAATCAGATTGATAAAAAGCGGATTACAACTGGGAAACATGGGGTGATTCCAGACAGGAAGTATCACATCCAGAACCTGAGATTGCAGCATACGAACAAAGACTTCTGGGTCTCTAGGAACAGGAAACAACCCAATTGACAGGCCTACTACAACAGGCTGAACAAGCAGCTGAGCCTGGGATGCAGAGGTTGGAGACAAAAGTAAAGCAGAATTAACAAAATACTCCAATACACGGCAATAGCTCTGCAACGTATCAAGCAGCCATGAGCTGTGAGACAACTTGCTTCCCTCACCGATCTTCTCGTTATCTATACCTGACAATGGAATAGTGTATGGCGGTGTCCACAATAATTGACTTGTAGCTTCAAATGTAGTAAGCAGTTCCTTGAAGGTCCCATGGACATAAAAATTATTGATCATTGCTGTGAAACAGGTACGTCGTCTACTGTCAAACACAAGCACCACCATGTCATCCACAACTTTTCCAAGATAGCGGCACTTTACGGATAATGAACTATCGAGCCCAGCAGAGGTAGAATAGCCAGAGAAACTAAGAGCCTCGAGAAAAACTTTAGCCAATGCAGTTCCAATGCTCTTTGAAGCAGCACTCAAAGAACCAGTCTCAGCTCTTCGGCGGTTTGGTGATGTGAATCCTTTAACAAGAGCAGTGAAGAAAGACCGCAAAGTGGAAGCAAGTTTGTTAAGGTTTTCCAAAACAAGGACCTCAGTACTTTTCTTCTTCGTGTCATGGGAAGAAGTCTCCAAATTATTCCCTGATACCTCAGAATCAACGTGTAAAGATTCCAGATGCCTGCCTGTCCTTCCCCCTCGTATACGTGCCAAACCGTGACGGCTACGGCGACTAAAGCCTTCGCCAGAACGAACCACGGAAACAAAATCACGATCTAGACCCCAGTGCGGGTGAGAAGTATTCCTAACAGAAACAGGATTCATGTACCTCACAACCGGAATGTTCACATCATCATCGCTCTCTCTTCCAGCAGCATTAGATACACCAACATCTGCATTTTCAGATTCAACTTCAACATTGCGCTTCTCATCCACCTTAGAATCACAACATAAAGAAATCTGCCAGAGAATTTCCCTGTAAGCCTTTCCAAGATCTTTC
Organism: Escallonia herrerae; assembly: GCA_033070095.1. Lineage (NCBI taxonomy): Eukaryota > Viridiplantae > Streptophyta > Magnoliopsida > Escalloniales > Escalloniaceae > Escallonia > Escallonia herrerae. The sequence goes on along the minus strand of JAVXUP010003374.1, from coordinate 64,377 downwards.
AGCGCATCAGCATCTGCAGTTCCCAATTCAGACACCACAGTAGTACTTCCCTTCAACAGCGAGTTGGAAAGAGAGAGGATACCTTCTAAACTAGAAAGGCACCTCAAGATCTTGGTTCGCTGTGAAACTTCAACCTGAGCAAGATGACTCCCTCCACTTGAAATTAGAAGTTCATTTGTCGATTTCAGATGCTCTCTCAAGAATAAACATACTGCTCGAGCAAGGGAAGCAGAATGCTGTGGTGAGAAGTTCTTAAATGCCGCAGATATGCTCTGGCCAACAGAAACCGAGAGAGGCATTAACGGCAAAGTAAATAACTGCATAACAGCTTCTATTCCCTTCCTCTCAACAAATAGCCGACATGTGTCAGAATTTTGAAGAATTGTTTCAAGCAGACGAGCAGCATTATTTATAAAATCAGGAAGAGATGATTCGCCATTCACCGAGGAGGCATCAGTAGACAGTTCAGGGAGCGGCTCAAGCCTTTCAACCTTGCATGATTCTTTATCATCTGTCGAGGCCAGATTCCTATCCTCGGGATCAGTTTCCATAGGAACAGGAGTTGAACAGCCTGCAGAATCAGTGGAGGAAAAAGAGGCTTCAAGCCCGGATCCAAGCTTGGAAATGGCATTCAGAATCTCAATCAACATTTCCACACCAGGCCCACGTAATGAGGAAGCATGGCGCATTAGTTCATCCAGACCACTGGACAAGGATCCTGGAGTATCGCCAGTAAGGACACGCAGGTAGACTTTGGAAGTAAATATTTTCACAAAGCACCTCAAAGCATTGCGATCTCTCACAGCCTGAAGGCCATTGTTGCTCAGACACAAAGCATCTAAGCACTGAGGTACACATGTTATGGCTTCTGCAGAGCAAAGAACACCATCCATTATAGCATCTAAAAATGCAGACGGAAGCCCAGCTGCTTCCAAGATAGAAAAGCAGGTTGGATCTTTATGAATGAGATCACTCATAACAGTTGCTGCAAGTGAGAACACCCCACCACCAAAATCTTTTGCTTTTCTGAAAATGATGCATAAGCAATGTGGCAGCAAACTCTCTTCCGACCCATAAACACGAGCAGTGCTTCCAGGAGCATAGGTTCCCAGAGATATAGCACGTAACAAAGCTTTCATCAGTGACCGTCGATGATATGCAACCAATGCTTCAGAATAAAGTGGCTGTATGCTATCTAGCTCAGAAGAACTGGATACAACTATTTGAGAACTGCTAACGTCAGAACTATCTACTTCAATAGTAGTGCCTTGCTGCTTTGAACCATTTTCAATGTTAGAAACTTCTACCTCCAACCTTGCAATGGTATCATCTAAACCCCCCAAGTCTCTGAACAGCGCAGCAGCTGGATTACTGTAATCCATAAAAGCTTCTAGAACATGTACAGCTGTGCTGACCAAATGCAAGTGCTGGGGATCTGCATCTTTAAGAAGAGGTAGAAGAGTCGGTATAAATCCTGCTTCACGCATGGCTGAACAACCTGATGATGATGAGACCAAAACAGTGACAAGAGAGAGTAAAGCCTCAGCAAAGACGACTGACCATTTTGATGAATTGCTAACAACAGAATCAATGGCCTTCTGCATGAGGCTAGATAGGATGCCACGGTGTCCACCAGATGTTACAGCCGTCAACACAGTAGGCTGCCGTGACCGATCTTGACAAAGAGCAACCAAGGATAGCAGACTCAAAATTCGAATTTTTTCAGGAACGGCATCTTCATAGCTCAATAGCATAACCAACTCATTGATGAACTCAGGCTCAGTGTTGAAGAAAGATACCAAGTCATCAGTATCGCTGCAAGCTTGAACGAGAACTACAAAAGCATATAAGCGAATGCAAGTATACTGCTGTCGAGCAGCTAAGGAGCTGAAAGCCCTTGCAAACCTCAATCTTGTCAACAGAGAGAACCGTAAACTAGGAGGTACTCTGTATTCTGTAACTAACTTACTCAAAAGTTCAAGATCAGACTCCTGCCGGTCATTGATATTAGGCAAATGAATAATTTGTAAACCTTGGGTTGGTTGTTCGGCAGCAATGGATTCGTTTAAAGGCTCATTTGCAGCATAGAACTCAAAATGGAGGGTGCTACCTAACTCATAAGCAACAGGATCAGATCCATTCTGTGTAGCACATGCAATTAATCCAAGCCCTTCTTCCTTTCCCCCCCAACCTTGAGCAAAAGCAAATAGTTTTGAACTAAGAGAGGAATCCCTTATGATGTACTTTCCAATCGTTTTCTTTAAGAAAGCTGCCAAAGTTTGCAGGCAGGCCTCAACCACATCAGCATCGGTGGAAGCAAGCAGAGATGACAGATGATGCTGCATTTGTATATACCAAGATTAAAACATATACATGGAAAAATATGGACAAAGAAGGGAGGAATGAACTTGAAATAAGGAACTGTTGAGTTACCATCTGGTCTAAAAGCTTAAGTTGCTAGATAATGGGGCCATCAATGTTATCATGCTTAACTCTCCACCTCATGTGCAAGCCCTCGATTGCACGTGGAGAGACAATTAAATAAGAAATAAATTAATGTTTACCACCACCAAGTGCACAAAAAAACGGAATGCAAGTTGCACTATTGTAAAGGGGGGACCACATATGCAAGTGGGAAGAATCAAACCCAAGACCTTGGGCAACGAGAGTCTGATACCAAGTTGATGGAAATTAGAGAGCTTAACCCTCAGGTTAGCCTTCATTGTATTTATTAATCACATAGAAATAGAAGATCACAAAAATAACCCTTTACGGGAACTTCCACCAGACGTGACAATGCATGCTTTGGTCATATGCAATGTAGAAGTGGTATATGAATCTCAGAGAGAAGAAACAATACCTCATAAGAGCTGTAAAAGTGCTTATTTGTGCAATTCTCCAGTATTATTCTAATAACACGGAGAATTTGAAGAACAGCCTCTCTTGGAAAGGGAGGATCAGACTCCAAAAAATTGTCCTCCACCTGCAAATCTTTCCTTGGTTTTATGTATTTCTCAAAATAAGTATCGAAGTGATTGAAGAGATCAACCCAATGATGAAAATCCCCCTGCATCAATGACAATTATCATCAAGGGAACCACAAAGCAGTAAACTTATACAGAAGCTTTAGTAGGATTATGAAGGTACCTTATCGAAGTCCCAAACAAAACTTTTCAGGGGTTCGTCTATATTCTCTAGTGGTACCGTTGTCACACCATTGATGAAAGCTCTAATTTTTGGAGGCTGAGAAGGCAGCAAGAATATGATTAGTTGGCAGCAAACATGGCAGCTTATACATTATAACAATAACACCTCACAAGATAACCATGGGTAAAAAGCTGTCAAGCAGGAATTAAATAAATAAGACAGTGAACAACCATCATAGTCAATTTTGGCGTTCCATGCTACAACTCCTCCACTGGAGTTATATTCCCCAAACTTTCACCTGGCAGCCCCAGTAGAAGTCCAGATGCTCAATCAAGCAACACAAACAACACCGAAAATTAATTTGCTCTAGATGTGTTTCCCTAACCTAAATCAGTTGTGGAAATATACCTAATATAAAGACTAGACACCGTAGCTCGTTTCGAGAGATAGATAACTAAGGAAAAGATAAGTGGGTGAAATTGATGTAACGCCTCAAATCCAAGTGCGAATTCTAAAAAGGAAAGAACAAAATACTGACACACGAATGCAGAGAAAACAAGATCAAATGACGACAACTGTAACATGATCGTAGAACAAAAAAGCAAATTAAGGATGCTTTTAATAATAAGAAAACATCGAATTACCAAACCATAGAGGGATATTAACACATATACATATGGAGTGCACACAAATAACTGGAACTAACCAAACTGGAAACCAAAAGCCAAGAGAATACATTGGGAACTACGACTCAAGCCGCTACCCTCTCACAAATTTGAAGGAACACCTGCTTCCACTGATAGAGAAGGCTTTTGCTACACCCCCAAGCATTTGATCTAATCCCTTGGTCAAACAAGAACATTGATGACTGATAAGATGCCAAAAACGGCTTCGCCCTTAACTCTTCATTGTTAAAAACCTGAAGCCTTTGAGCCACCTATCATAAACGATGACCACCGCTGTCCAGCACTCAACCATCAATAAATTCAATCGCAATCATGGAACCCTCAAGGTTTTCCCCTTCAACACAGGCTCAGTTGGAAACCTGGTAAAAATCCTATGATTTTCCATCCTATCGGATGGAAGCACCTCCACTCAACAATTTCAACTACTAGCTAAATTCAAGCATATAATCTCCCAGGCTAGGAACTTCTCGTAACGAAGCAAACTACCGCCAGTACTAGAAAGAGCTTATGAAAAGCAGGAGGGGGAAACTAGCAAACATTAGGGCAGATATTGCATATCTCTAGATTCCCCTGAAGAATTTCACTGCATTGAGTAACTAATGGAGATGGGTTGCAAAATAGGGGAGCTTCTCAAAGAGAACAGAGAGCACAGGCATGGTGACTAGTATTTGCTAAACTAACAAGTTAAGATGTGTTCACGTGCAGATTTGTACAAAGAAAAGAATGGGACACCAGACATTGCATGTTCCAAAATTTCAGATTTCGGACACTGCAGGACACAGCTGTTTTATAATATTAATTTTAACGTATATATGCCAAGATATGAAAGACAAATGTCATATGCTTCGCCAATTAATCCAATTTAGCTCTATAGTTGAATCAATATAAGTTTGAGTAGATACTGGACTTTTGAAATGAAAAAATATGTTCCTCGAAGGGTTTATTTGAATTAAATGGAAAAGTTTGGAGTTCAGTAGAAGTATTTTAAAGTTATGGTCAGTGTGCAATATTTAAAAGATGAAGGGGCGAATTATAATATTCAAACTTGTGTTAATTTATGAGATTGCAATTTTTGGCAGGATAATTCTCCAATAGGCAAAGAGGAGCAGCAGTAGCCCCCTTCAAAGACGCTGAACATAATTCAGATCGAGTTCGAACATAATTCAGATCGACTTCGATCTAGATCTAGGACATAAAGCAGACAAATTTGATCAGGACATGTTCTCTTTTCCAGATCGAGATCGAAATTATTTTTTTAATAACTATATATTCGGACACTAGAAAGTTGTTGTCCGACACGTGTCCGGCGGTGTCGAAGGTGGGTTGGTGTCTCGGTAGGTGTCGGACACCATACCTTGCCCTCCTACCGGTGTCAATGCTTCTTAGATTTCTGTCGGATTGGGGGAAAAAATATATAGGATAATGTTAAATTACACACAGTATGAAAAGGTATTGGTAGTTTCCACCAGTCCTTGATAATTGGAGAGCAACATGTGCAGTTCACTAATACTCACGCATCTCCCAAGCTTAAACACTTACTAAGTTTCTGTGTAAACATCCCCAAATAACTCTAAATCAATATTTTCTCGAGAATTTACAGTACCAGAGGGGCTTTATCTGTAACGGTCGTGATTTACATACAAGTAAAGCCATAGAAGGGGTTTTTCTGGACCATTTTTCTTTCTGTAAGTAACATAGGATGATGACTACGCAACATACTGCTTCATTCCCATATGAGTGCTTCAAATTTTCATATTCCACAGTGAAGGTACATATGTGGTGTAGTCTGACTACTCTGATTCAGGAAGATTCTTGCATATTACATTAACCAATAGAATTTTCATTTCTGAAGCGTGCTAACTCAGAGGATATTTCAAGTTTAACCCAGACAGTAAACTATGAATTGATACATTCTCTGAAATAGCAAGGGGTACAATGCTATTTACTTAAATGTGGAGGGTAGCCAGAGTATTTCATGCTACAGGGAGTGCGAGTGTCCTAACCAAAGAATATGAAGAAATTCTACGAAAGGAGTAGGCAATAAGTAATCATCACAGTTTAGTGTACATGATGTACACGAACATTTTTAAAGATCGTGTGCCTAAAAGTAGGTGCCTCTGAATCCATCCTGTTAAACCTTGTTTTTGTTTAAGAAATCTGATAAAATGTATTTATAAGGTAAAAGAGTTGGATTGTCCAAACATCGCTAGAAAGAGCGAACGTGCGAGAATGCTGTGAATCCCCACCAACTAAAAGCAGGTAGCACGCAAGATCTCCTTGACATTCTGAACCATTGTGCACCCACTTTGGTTTAATAAGGATGACGAGCATTCTTAAAAACCAAGTTTATGGAAGCTATTCAACTGCTGGATAATTAACCGACCCAACGGGTATTGCCCACGAGGCTACTTCGGTAGTCAAGGAGTATGCAAGACAGAGGTAAAATCTCCACAACACTCGGGGTGTTATACACATTTCAGACATTTTAACATTCAAGAATACGAGTACCTTAAGCCTAATTTTGATTATTGCCTAAAAACTGCAACCAGCATGAATTAAAACTCTTACAAAGACATACTATTTCAAACAAGTTATCGGTATATACAGTTTTTTAAAAGGTGAAGTCAATATTTATTCAGATGTGCCCTTCTAATTCCCAAAAAAAAGCATATAATGGTTTCAAAATATGTCGAACGATTTTAGATATAGTTACTGCAGATGCCTCTGACCTAGGAGGCCTCTGACCTAGGAGGCCTCATATTTAACGCACTCATATTTTGCTAACGCCCTGAATACTTCCAACTCTCCTCCAAAGCTAGAAAGAAACTGAAAGTTCCCTTTTTTAAAACAAGAACAGTTTAGTAGACGCAGGGAAGGATCATAAAACAAGACTGACATTACACACAACCAACACAATCTATAATCAGGAGAAAATCATATAGATTCTAAACCCACACTGCACATTTGAAGAAAATCACATTTTCCAGTATCAAACTCCACAAAAAGGCTAAGAGAATTACATCACTGCGAATTGGCAAAAATGATAAAGAAACTAATAAAAACCCAATCTTTATAAAATATTTAACTCCTTAATACCCATGGATTACTCGTCAAACATTAAGAACAATAATGCATACTAGAAGAAAATAACATAAACCCTAGAAAACGGCAATCAAGAAAATACCAAGAAAACAAAGATATTAAATGGTTAACTAATGAAAACCAATCTTTTATACAGTCCTTCACTCGTTAATACCCGTGGATCAAATAAAGAGCAACAAAAAGCAATAGCAATAATCAAATAAACCCTAAAAATAAAAACAAGAAAATATTAAGAAAAAACAGAGTTATAATATATGGCTAACCACTTCAAGAGCCCTCCTCCTCTTGAACTTCATCTTTAAACAATCAAGTGAATGAAAAGCATCTCCCGAATCACAAACCCAGATGTCAAAGCGGTCAATTCACGCCGTACAACCGATCGATGCCCGCGGGACCTCGAAAGAATCGAAGTATCGAAGTGCTAATAGGTATGGAGTGATGTACAGATCGGGCAGTGGGTTGAATTGAATTGGGTAAATAGAGGATTGATGTGATATGGGATAAGGGAGTGTTTGGAGAGATAGGAATGTTGTCTAGGGTTTTCAAAAGAGGGTTTTGATCGGAGATATAAATAGAGAAAAATTAGAGAGAGAGTGACAAAGAGGGGATAGAGAGATGCAAGAAATAGAAGACTCAGGGAAGCTCGTACCATATATATGCGGAAGCGCAGAAAAATAAATGTTAAAAAACATATATATTTTTTTTAATTTTGCATTTTAATTTATATTCACTTCGTACGAAGTAAGAACGTAGGGAATAAATTAAAAGTGGCGTAAGATTAGGAAAAGAAAAAAATGATGCTTTATTATCTGGACCATGACAAATACTTAAGTTCAATCTAACCGAAGTTATTACTATCTTACGATTTTTTTCAGTACAACAAAGCGTTAATTTAATCTTTAGATCAGTGATCGTGCATGATTGAAATCAACTGACGATGATGGTGCAGATGACAGACGGTTTCTGCTCAGAATTGAATTAACTGAGAACTACTTAGAGCTCAACGACACAATGAGTAGCCCTCCCTTCGCTGAAGAGCGGCACCTTCGATGCACCTATGTGTATACTGCTTTCTTGTAATGCTAAGCCTCCTATGCACTTCAAGGCCATAGGTACTTAGGTACCAAGTAAAGTAAAGTAAAAAATAAAGTAAAAAAGACTACAGTGCCCTCCAACTAACTCATATTTTCGTTTGATCTATGTTGTTTATGCACATAATAAACTTTTATTGGATTAAAGTAGCTATGAAGACTTTTCAAGTATTCCAGATTTTCACTGCTTTGCTGGTTGTCATTGCATGGCATCATCAACACATATTTTAAGGCTTTTGGGAGCCCAGCCATTGGGTTCTTGTTACAAAAGTCTTTCCTTTTCTTCCAAAAGGGTGCAAGAAAAGGGCCAGAAGTAAAAGCAGATTATTCCTTTCTTATGGTGCAAATCTTATAGCAAGATACAATGAGTAAGTTATCCGCTGTTTGGACAGCCGGTTGTCCTCACTTTTTCTGTATCCATCTAACTATCACCATCATACAACGTGGAAGAACATCAAAACAGTGTTCTGCATGCTTCATACAGTGTAGGATTTTAACCTTCATTCGCATCTGGTCGTCTCTCCCGCCACAAAAGTTCGTCGATTTTCTCTGGCTTTCGTAAGGCAAAATCAATTAATAAAGGAAAGCAGGGAGAAAGCTGCAGTGTGTGATAACATAGCTATTAGAATTCAAAGCAATACATGTTTTGCATGTTAGTAGTAAGGCCCCTTTCTCGAACTGGATTGCAGATATGAAGCTTTTGCTCAGGTACCTTGATGCCTTGTACCATCATGAATCCACCTCTTGTTAGCTTGAGATTGAGATTAGCTACTGCCAAACTATTAATGTAACTTGAAGGAAATAGACCAGAAGGCAAGGAGGCCTGGTTTGCTCACTGACCACGCACGGTGGCCTTGAAAGTCCTCTTCCACAAGAGCCAAGACAAGAGCCATCTAGCTAGTTGGAAGGAAGAATGACTGAAGCTCATTCATATCAGTGCAAGTGAATGGCGGTGCACAGAGGTAGCCTCCAGAATTTAGCTTGTGAAACCCTTGAAAAAGGAAGTTTCCATCTTTATTCCAGAGACTGCTTATCCATTCATTACAGATTGACCTGCCCGCAACAAGTTGTTTCCTTATTTCTTGAAGTCATCATCCAAGGGTTCCCTTTAAGATAGTTTTCCCAGAACAGAACGAAATAACCCACGGCAAGGTGAATCAATTGCTTATTTCCAAGTGAGCAGAAGCAGCATACCTCATGTTCTAGGACCTGAAGATTGAGGTACCATGGATCACAGACTATAAATTTATCGGCAATCCTGACTCAACAGTACAAAGTATACTGAATATGTTCTCAACGTCCAAGGCTACAAAGAGGATAAAGCCTCTAAAAAGAGCAAGACTAGAAAACCAGAAAAGGACATGTTGAGGGAGAGTCAGTAGGTGTAGTTCTTGAAAGATAAATGAACAACATTCTCTCAGGCAGTCTTCCTTTGTGAACAAATTGGTTCCTATGTTCTGAGTGCCCATTTTGTCTCTATGAATGTGGAAGCATGTAGAGTTGCTACAACACTTCAACATTAGAGGCTTCAGTCATCCTCATCTCTGATGTCAAAGACTAAAGTTCTGACAAGAGTAGAAGATTTGGGCACCAATAATCTGCCATCTCTGCAGAGAGAAAACGCAGGTTTTTGCTTAGTTGCAGAAATCCTGAGATTATTCGAGGCAATGAGAAGACGTTTACCAACTTCAGGCCTTCTACGCCCATTTGGTAAGGTTCCAGAACTTGGTTCAACGGGCAATGAAGAAAGTATCATTTTTGGACGTGCTCTGACTTTGTAACATGGCGTTGTATATGATTCTCTTCTTAAGCATTTATCATCAGTTCTAGACTTCAATTGCTGTGCAGGTCGATGTTGGATTGCTGCAAAATTTACCTCAGAGCTAGAAGTCACCTCATCGTCATTAGAGAAATACTTCTTGATGATGCCTGAAACTGACACTGATACTGATTCTGATAACGTCTTGCTAGGGACTGGAATGGAATTTGGCCCTCGTCTGTGTTCATTTTCTATTCCAGTCTCAAAGAGACCAGACCTCTCAAAATGAGGAGCTTCTCTTTTATCAAGCTGCTCAGTTTCACGTGTTTCTCCAGTTCTTCTAAGATGCCAATTCTCAACTCTTCTTGGGGTGTAGTTTTTCAAGCCCTTTCGATTTACTTTCTTCTTTTCTTTCTTTATCCTCGAAAGGTGAACAGCTCTTAAAAACCCTTTTAGTACAGCTTTGGCGTAGAGAACTCTTTTTATCCTGCTCTTGCTTTTGCATTCTGTGATATTAGTAGAGCGATTATAGAAATCGTCAGCCACACACTTGGATGACCGCGGATTGCCAAACATGCTCGACACACTTGCTTCCATGTAAATGAACCATGTTCCTTGCGAACCATTGAAAGCATGCTTTATGGGAAAGGTGTCAGGCAGGCAGTATAGGCTTGAGTTTTGCTTCACCTGCCAGGAGGAACAAGAAGATGAGCTTGATTCAATGCAACAAAACTGGAAGGAATAGGAGGCAGGTTGAACAGTGCCAAGTGCGAACACATACCATCAATGCATAAACTCTGATCTCTCCAAGTTTAGGGAAACAATTCAGATGTTCTCTTTCAATTTCTCCTACAAAAAGGTGATCTAATTACTTTCACCTGAAGCGAGCAAGACTACAAATGCAGTCACTAGCTTTCATGGCGACAACATCAAATAATTTATTTGAAAAACATTAAGCAGATGGCAGACAACTATGCTGGTGACGAAGCATGATCTATAAGATTATAACTAGAAGGGCTAACATACTAAAATCTTTCAAATATGACAAAAGTTGACAAAGAAAAAGTACTTTGCAGAAAACTGGTGAGCATCAAGGGTGGACGAAATATAGCATTCGTTTTGTCACCTTTTGTCATATAGCATCCATTCATTTTCATGTTGCAAAGGAACTTCGGCCTGAATCTAACAAAGACTCTGTTCTACCTCTGACGGCTATGGGAGTGACATGTAAGCATGTCCAATTTCCTTCCTCTGTAGGCGATACGCTTAATATTTGGTGTAAACAAACCAAGCAAACATGGAAATTATGCCTAACCAAGAAAATCAAGCTACTGGCAGCTTTACACATCAGGAAAACTATTGGTCATTCACCAGCTCAACTGCTTGACACCTCAGTGAGGAATATTTCCAACACCAAGCTAGGTTGAACCATGACACCAACAATGGCACATCGTTAACTAAACTAAAAAGACTTCGAAAGCTTTAGTTTCCATCGCACATCTTTCCCCAATAATTAAATACAAGAACGGCTCCAGCAAAAATGACCAACAGCTATCCACAAGAATCAACCCCAACCCCCCACCCCACCCCTTCCTTTTTCTCCCCAAAACTAAAGAAGTAGCATACTTGAACGTTCAACACAAAATCTGCCAAAAAGATAAGAAAACCAAACCGGGATAGACATAACGAACAGACATTTTAGTCTATTTGGAAAATACTCTCCCAGCGCCATTCTCTATCTACTTAGCCACACGCACGCGCATTCATTACACATCCAAGAAGATGATTAAACATTGGACACAGAAGAAGTAACCCAGAGAAATAAACATATGACTTTTCAATAGCAATCAAGAAAGCCCCTTATGTTCAACATTGTGTACAATCAAATTAGTGATGAAAAGTGATCTTAGTTGAGCAGAAAGAGAATGAGCGGCTAATCGGCTATACATACATATAGATGGGATGCAGCAAATGAAAGATTGAAATGATGACTAGCAAAATGGAAAGAAAACGAGGGAAATCCCTTACTCTTGAAATCCCCAGCTGTGATGTCTAGGGAGGTCGTCATGGCCATGTGGGTATCCAAGTTCGAATTGATAAAGACTGGAACTTTGTCGAGGCTCGAAGCCATTGGAGGCCTTGATTGGAATGGAATACCAGTGGTCACCGCTCAGACCTTGTTCATCAATTTTGGTTTGCTCTCTCGCAGACATGGGTGCTGTTACAGCTCGCCTGTATCCCATAATTACATAAGCACAACGGGTCATTTTTTTCGTAATTACTACGCACGGTTCGGCTTCACATTTTTTTAAATTTACCTAGATTCTATTCGGTTTATCAATCAATTTTTTAAAATTATCCAAAAACCGAACCGAACATTCTTTCATTATTTTTACAAAGTCAGATAAAGAAAACATGTGAAAGCTAAAAGAAAATAAAATACCTGTGACACACCGACACAAATGTCTAGTAATAAATATTTCTTGTATATCCACTCGATCTTTCTTATACGTCAATAACAAAGGCACGCTTGAATTTTCCTTGTAACGTATATCTAGAATAGTACTTATATCTTACGTTAACACGAACATTTAAATATTAAATATAACAAGATTATATGCTAGAAAAAAAAATGTTAATATTGAATACTATTTCGATCGAATAGTAGGCGTGTGAATGGGACGACTTCTTTAGATATATGCAAGCCGATCCAAACAGAACAATTTAAGCAGATTAAGTTGAACCATCCATCCTGATAGCATTCAGTTTGGTTCAAAAAATTTCAAATCCATGGATAATAATACGATTTGCAGTCTGACCTTCAAACCGAACCAAACCAAATACTACTCACCCGTAGCGCTGCGTGGGGTGAGTTATATAACATGCTTTGCATTCTCTTTTTTTTTTTGTTGAGATTAGTAGAAATATAAATAAACAGAACAAAGTTACCTTACACACAAAGCCAAAAATATAAACAGATAAACCGTTTGGGCATCAGGCTATCCGAGAAAGAGAACCAAAATGGATGAAATACAACCGATCCGTTGCGGTCCATATTTCTCATTTAGATTAAACTAGCTACTGGCTCAAAAATCCCAAATGGTCTAGGTCATTTGCACGCTTCGATGTGGAAGAGCAAATACACTGACTTGTACAGATGAAACCGCTCATAATACACAACAAAACTAACTCGAGAAGCGTAAAATGCCAAAGCTTCAGATAGACTGAGAAAATGTGTAGTCTTCTTAGCAATATCTACCGAGTGCAAAAGGCAGCAGCTTTGTACTGGACGCGTGTTAGGTAACATGACTCATCTGCTCGGCCCAGTGGCAGAGGCAACAGGGGGGGGCACGTGCCCACCTTCTGCCGTCCAAGTCTTCATCTTCCTTACTTTGCACAGTTGCTGTGGAAGAATAGAAGACAAAGGAGGTTGCTGTCTTCATTCGTAGTAGTTTGACGTTTGTTAGTTTGTGGATTCACTAGTCTTGGAAGATCAATAATCTTATTGTCTCCATCATGCTAGGAATAACACTTGTTGTTTCCTTTTAAGTTCTTTAATTTATCTGGCATAAATTTTTTTACAAAAAGATAGAAAAATAAATTAAGATAAAAATTCAGGGTTCAGCCACTAGTTCAGAATGGTTCTATAAAATTCCTACTAATAAAATTACAAAAATTTTCACCTGTATTGATTTGACCATACCCATTTGGGAGGTCTAATGAGCAATTACATTTTCATTATTCGCGTTAAATATTTTTTTTTTGTTAAGTGCCTCCCTCGTTCAACGTTTCTGGCTCCGCCACTAGCTAGGCCCTTGCTGGTAATGTGCATGAACATGTGAGACGATGGCCTTGATAAAAATATAATGGAAGCAATCATGAGCAGCAAGCCAAGAGATGGCAAACGGTATAGCAGTAGTTAGAAGTGACTGATCATCGTCGAGAACAATGGTGTGCATGAACTTGATAACCAGTCGATACCAAACAAGGCAAGTCTGATCCCAATTCGTAATTCAGGATCATGGGTTGTTGTGGCAATTGTGCGGAAGGCTTGGGGCCGTAAGAGATGGGCAAACACATCTTTCGACCGATGAAGTACGAAGAGGAGGGGAGTGTAGAAAGGATGTTGCCAGTCTTATCCTTTATGGCCTTGGGGCATGCTCCATCCTTTTTAGCAGATGTCTCCAGTATTGTGGCGTTTCCCGTATCCGTTGGACTAGATCTTTAATTTGCATTAGTGTATGCGATGGACTAAAAACAGCCACACTCGAAAATGCCCTCATTTCGATGACTCCAGATAAACCATAGAGCTATCGGCAGGGCGGAGGAAATTACGCAATGTTGTTGGGCAGCCAAAAGTTGGTCGCATCAACTTGTCTTGCATCCAAATAAGAGCGGTAGATGAGGCAGATACGACAGCCATGGGCACATTTGCCCAAATAAAATACACCATGTCACAGTAAAAAAAAAGGTAACATTGCGCTTATGCATATGATTGACACAACGGACGCAGCTCAATAGAGCCACGTCCACACTTTACAAGTTCAGTCCTCACAAGAAGTCGGTGTCTTGCAAATTGCCAACTAAAGTAAGAATTTTGCAGGCAAAGGCAGCCTCCAGAGTTTGCGCCACAACCTTAAAGCAGGCCGGGCCTCCTTAGGACGATTACGTCTAATATAGCATATTGAATTAGAAGAATGGTATAGGGAACCGAGAACTTGTCCTGATTCACGTACGACCAGATCTGCTAGCCAGTGGGCCTAAATTTTGTGGGAAGAATATGAAATAGTAGCTACAAAGGCAAGAAACAGTGGAAGACAACCAGGAACCCAAGTGAAAAGTATCATGAGTTTAGTAAAAAAGAAAGAATAAATGCGGGGTTTGTGACAACCACAAGTCATTCCCGAGAGAGAGAGAGTTCAGAGTAGTCCGTAAGAAGCCAAGTTTGCTTGGCTAAGAATGCTTGTTGGGCCTTCACCTTCTATGTTCATCATCTCATCTGCCCCTGCTCTCTCATTTGAGATTAAAAAAAAAAAGGAAAAATTGTCCAAAGATGAGAGGGGGAGCGAAATATTTTTTCAGTGAGGAGAGGCGATAGCTCTCTATCTTTTCGTACAGGTGTTTGGGCAGATACTAATCTCTCTCGATAATTTTTGTAAGCACATAAAAATAGTATTGGAGTTTTATTAGTATCAGTCAAAATCATGATCCATAAGGTGCACACAATATCAGGGTCGGACAATGTGCATGACCAGGAGAGGGGCCACGGCCAGGCTTGGGAAATTTTTTTGGTTTTTTCAATAACGAGTAACAATATTTTAAATATTTATGAAAATATCTTTACATTACAACATTATTGTATTAGGGATTTTTTTTGTTTTTTTTTTGTCACCACTCTCATAATTGTTGTCTTTTTCTTGCTCCATCCTCGTTCTTTTAAATTTTAAATTCCAAACCTTCGGATTACACAGAAACACGAATAGATCATAATTAGTTTTTTTCTTTGGTTTAAATTCTTTATCTTGTCTTTCAGTTCGACCATCGATTCACAGATATTTGAAAAAGTTACTTTTCTTACGTTTTCAAGTTTTGTAGAACCTCGATGAACTACTTTCAAATTTAATTTTTTGAATTTATATGAACTTTAACCTTTCGAATTTTGTTATGACACCTGTCAATATTTTTATGACTCCCCTCTCGATTAGATCTCATGTGTTCGCCCCTCTACAATACAATAAAGTTGTTTTGGCTTAGATAGTTTAGACGGGATTTGCATTATTCTTGATTTATTAGTTATTACTACTAATCTTTTTCTACAGCATATTAATCATTTATTACAATTATGAAAAGTAATTTGATGAAAAAAGAATAAGAAAGAACATGCTTAAAAAACCAATTGAAAATGCAAAAAAAAAAAAAAAAAAACGAGGTATATTGCTCAAAAAATCTTTAGCCATACCTCGAACCCAAAAATCATAAAAACAATTAAATAGTTGAAAAGAGAAGCAGTGAATATTAGAGGGAAAAAAAAACCAAAAGAAAAGAAAAAACTTACCACAGCACTTAAAGGGGTACAATTATTATTATAATTCAAAATATATAGTGCCTGCTATCTCCTGGTCTGGTGGAATGGAAGTAAAGTAGTAAACCCCGCATAAACCATAAACTCCCACCGCCAATGGCGCACTCACTTTCCGTTCAACTGTTTTCCTCTGCCGAGAGATACAAATCTTCTTCTTCTTCTTCAAAGCCATTCAAGTTCTCCAAGAAATCCCGACCGCCCAGTTCCACAGTTTCAACTCGCAGAAGAGGTCATCTCTCTTCCTTTTCCATGCGTCTCACTTCTTTAACAAGATAATACAAGATTTGATATTATTGGGATATATTGCTTGAATTTCTTATCATTAGCTTTCAACCCAAATGCAGGTAACAAAGATTTTCTTTTCTTTTCTTGATAGTCTATAGTTGAATGGCGTACTTATATATGTCAAAGAATAACTTTTCTTGTTTTATGTTTTTTTTTACATGTTGGTTATTTGTAGGTCCTCCAAATCCTGCACAAAAACCCCAGCTGAATTTGGAGGTTTCACCTCACAGAGCTGGTAAGTGGTAATCTTGTTTATTACTCCCTCGGTTACATAAGAAATAATCTTGTTCCCCTTTGATGTTTTGTGTCAAGACTTTGGATACTTGACTTAGTTCCAAGCTGAATCGAAATGAATTTTGAGAAACAATTTGAAAAAGAAAATCCAATTGCTTGGACCAGAAGAAGAGAAGATACAGAGCTCGAGAGAAGAGAGAGAAATGAGAATTTTCTTTGCATAACCGAATGATCCTCTCTGTGCTGTCTTGGTCATCATATAGATGGTTACAACTGATTCTCAACAAAAGTAGGAAAATGTAATTACTGAAAAGAAAATACAAGAAAGGCATTAATTAAATGCTGTAATTCTTCAGGCAAGAATCCACCTTGGATTTGGTTCTGCTTAATTACTTCTTTGACTCTTAAATGCTGATTAAGAGTTAATGGCGCATGGTCTCCAACTCTTCACTTAAGGATGCATTCACGTGCCTGCTGACTCACCTTCCACCCTTGCGTGTAATCAACTTCCCTTCCAATTGTTTCCAAATCTGCTGTTAAGCCTTCTTCTTCCTGTGTTTCCTTTTCAGCTGCCATCTCAACAAAAGCTTCAGGCAATTTCCTCTTCTTAATTCTGATCCTGACAGGAATTCTTTTAGGAGAATTCCTGACATTCCCTTCCCCTTCAAAATTTCCCTCCACCACTGCAACAAACTCAGGAAATTTGTTCTTCAGAACCTCCCAATCTTACCAGGTAGTGTCTCCTTCTGGTAGGTTAGTCCATCCTATTAAGAATTGAGGAACATAGGTAGATCCTCTTTTGATCATTCTGTGCTCCAGAATGTGAGTAGGTTCAAGGGTTACCTGACCAGCTTCATTAATAGGAGGAAGAGTTTGATTAACAGCCACTCCTTTACCAATTGCAGCCTTCAAGAGTGAGACATGGAAAACAGGATGTAGCTTAGCCTCTGGGGGTAGTTTGAGTCTATAAGCTACTTTTCCCACCTTTTCTATGATTTCAAAAGGACCATAGTATCTAGGAGCAAGTTTCAGATTCCTACTAAGAGCTAGGATGCTCTGCCTATATGGCTGCAATTTTAAGTAAACAAAATCTCCTACTGCAAACTGCCTTTCAGTCCTCTTTCTGTCTGCATACATCTTCATTCTCTCTTGTGCTATCACCAAATTTTGCTTGAGCAGGTTTAAAACCTTAGCTCTGTCAACCATGTATGCATCCACTGAGGCTATGTGAGTGGTCTCATTTGTTCCCAGATTAAGGGGCCTGGGGCTATATCCATAAAGTGCTTGGAATGGAGTCATTTGAGTGCACTGTAGTATGAAGTATTGAACCAATACTCAGCAAGGGTTAACCATTTTGACCAAGCCTTAGGTCTATCGCCACAAAAACATCTCAAGTAAGTCTCCAAACATTGATTGACCCTCTCAGTTTGGCCATCACTTTGAGGGTGGTAAGCTGTGCTAAGGCTCAGCTTGGTATCCATAAGATGGAACAGTTTTTGCCAGAATTGGCTCAAAAATATGCTCCCTCTGTCTGTGACAATGTTATCTGGTGCACCATGTAACTTAAAGACATGGTCAAAGTAAGCTCTGGCCACATCTTGAGCTGTGTGAGGGTGACTGAGTGCAATGAAGTGAGTAACCTTGCTCAGTCTATCCACCACTACCATAATCACTTCCTTGTTTTCAGATTGTGGCAGCCCCTCAATGAAGTCCATTGAGACACTACTCCAGAATTGTGAAGGAATAGGTAATGGTCGTAAAAGTCCGGGATAAGGGACATGTTCAACCTTGTTTCTTTGGCATACTTCACACTGCAAAAGGGTATTCTTAATGTCACTTCTCATCAAAGGCCAAAAGAACAAGGTTGCAATCCTTTTAAAGGTAGCTATGTTTCCAGAGTGGCCCCTAATTCCTGAAGCATGCAAGGCTTGTATGATCTGCTCCCTCAACTCCCCATTCCCTCCAACATACAATTTACCTCTGAATCTAAGCACACCCTGTTCAAGGTAATACTCAGATGTTGCCATAGGTTCCAAGATGAGGAGTTGCATCTGCTGTTGTACCTCTTGGTCTCCCTCATAACTCTCATGTAGTTCAGTAAGCCATAAAGGTGTGACTTGTGATATAGCTTGACATCTTATAGATATTGGCTCATCCCTTGGCATTCTAGATAAAGCATCTGCAGCTCCATTTTCCCTCCCAGCTTTGTAGTGTATTTCAAAGGTGAAACCAAGCAGTTTAGATAAACACTTCTGCTGCAATAATGATGTAACTCTCTGTCCTAACAAGAATTTAAGGCTACAATGGTCTGTTTTCACAATAAATGGTTGACTGCTTAAGTAGCATAGCCAATGTAGAATTGCTTGTACTAAAGATACCAATTCCTTCTCATAAGTGGACATAGCTAATGCCCTTAGCCCAAAAGCCTTACTGAAAAAGGCTATTGGTCTTCCCAATTGCATTAAGACAGCCCCCATACCCTATTCACTTGCATTAACATCCACTACAAAGGTGATAGAAAAATCTGGTACGGCAAGAACAGTAGCACTAGTCATTGCAGTTTTGAGAGCTTCAAAGGCTTTTATGGCTTCAGGATTCCAGTGGAAATTGTTCTTCTGCAGCAACCTGGTTAAAGGTTTGCTAATGATGCCATGGTGCTTGATGAATTTCCTGTAGTACCCTGTGAGGCCCAAGAATCCCCTGAGTTGTTTTAGTGTTTTTGGTAAGGGCCAAGCTGTCATAGCCTCAATCTTCTTAAGGTCAGCAGATACTCCAAATTTAGAGATGATATGCCCCAAATAATCCACTTCTTGTTTGGCAAAAGAACATTTTGACTCTTTCACAAACAATTGGTGTTGTCTCAAGGTTTGTAATACCAATGTAAGATGTTGCAAGTGATCTTGATATGTACTGCTATACACCAAAATGTCATCGAAAAAGACCAAAACAAACCTCCTTAGATAGGGCTGGAACACCTTATTCATCACAGATTGGAAAGTGGCTGGGGCATTTGTCAAACCAAATGACATCACTTTGAATTCAAAGTGGCCGAAATGGGTAGTAAAGGCTGTTTTGTGTATGTCATCAGGGTGCACTCTCACCTGGTGATACCCACTCCTCAGATCCAACTTGGTGAAATACTGTGCCCCATGTAATTCATCCAGCAAATCATCAACAACTGGTATAGGGAATTTGTTTTTAATAGTGAGCTTGTTTAACCCTGTAATCGACACACATCCTCCAACTCCCATCTTTCTTCTTTACCAATAGTACAGGGGAGCTAAATGGTGATGAACTGGTTTGTATGATTCCAGAGTCAAGCATCTCATGTACTATCTTTTCAACTTCAGTTTTTTGTGCATATGGGATTCTATAAGGTCTCAAACTCACAGGGTGGGCATTAGGTATTAATGGGATGTTGTGATCTTGAGGTCTTTTGGGTGGAAGTCCTTTTGGTTCAGCAAAAACATCAGAAAAGGAGTGCAGCAAAGCTGTGAGTTGTGGTTCAGTGTTTGTACCTGTTTGCATAGTTGTGATGGTAAACACCTGACCACAAAGTGCTCCTTGGTTAAACATTCCTTGAGCAGACATCAGTTTGACTTCAGTTTGTCCATCCCCTCCATGTAATACCAAAGTCTTTCCATCCTTAACAATAGTCATTGTCATCTCATGGAAGTCAAACCGCACCTTGCTAAGGCTTTTTAGCCACTGTAACCCCAATACACATTCACATCCCTCTAAAGGAAGAACCATCATATTTGAGTTAAACTGAGTGTTTTGCAATTTCCAGCTAAAACCATTGCATATAGAGTCACTATTCACCTTGTTTCCATCTGCCACCATAATGGTCATTGGTTCTATTGGAGTTAGCACACACCCCAACCTATTTGCTGTGATAGGATCAATGAAATTATGAGTTGCTCCAGTGTCAATGAGTATTGAGAAAGTCTTCTTGCCATAAGCTCCCCATAGTTTGAATGTGTTATGGGTGGTATTGCCTGTGATGGCATTTACTGTGATTTCCACTGTATCATTACCATCTTTTGTGCCCACATCTTCCAACTGAGGTGGCTCCTCATCATACACAGGTAGTGGCTCTTCTTCCCTCCCATCATCCACTATCAACATAGAAACTTGCTTATGCTTGCAATTGTGAGCAGGAGTGAAATTTTCCTCACACCAATAGCATAACCCTTTCTTTCTCCTATCATCAAAATAGCCCCTGGTGAGTTTTTGAATAGGAGGTGTGTTTGGTGTGGGCAAAATTGCTTTCTGTTGGTGCCCAGGTACAATGGGAGGGTTGGTGAAAATGGGTTTGTTCTTCCAAGCTGGGTTGCTATTCTGGTTCCTGTTTGCAGCGATAGGGCTAGGTACCATTGGTTTAGCATTTGTCCTAGAGCTAAGCCAACCATTTGAAATACTAGCCTCATGTTTCCTTGCTAGAAATATAGCTCTCGAGAGATCATAGAGCTCGATTTTCTCCACCTCTAATCTGATTTCATCCTTCAAACCTCCAATGAAACTTTGTATGTAGTAATCCTCTTCAAACTTGCATCCTTCACTGACTAAAATTGATCTCAGTGCCTCAAACTCATTGTAATAGCTTTCAACAGTTGTAGTCTGCCTTAGTTTATGAAATTCCCCCACAATACTTTCTCTAAACAAGCTAGCAAATCTGGAATTTAGGTCTCTAACAAACACATCCCATGTTACTCTCCCCTTGGCCTTAATGCAAGTACCAAACCAGAATTCTGCTTGCCCATCAAAATGTATGAAAGCAAAATTTACTTTAATCGGTTCATCTATTGGGTTAAATTCAAAGAATCTCTCAGCCTTCCTTACCCAACCATAAGAATCCTCACCATTAAATCGAGGAAAATCCATTTTAGGTAGCTTAGGGTAAGGATTACCAGTAGTGTGTTGATAGAATTCCTTGTGGTTCCATCCAGGTACCCTTGCATTTTTGGACTGTCTCGAGGATGATTCTTCTCCTTCCTTCAAACTCAGCAGCTGTTGTAGCATAGTTTGCATTTCGGCCAGAGTATGCCTTACTGCTGGCATTTCATCTCTCAGTTGTTCCACTAATAGCTTTAGGTCAGGAATTTTTGACATAGCCTCCTTCATATTCATCAACTGATCGTCAATCGCCCCAAAATGATCAACGAATTGAGCTTCCATCAAGCTCACATGCTCATCAAGTTGTTGTTGTTTGCCTTGCCCTGTATTGTAACCCATTTGTGTTCTAGAGTGTTTTTCGATTGAATTTGGTTTATGTTGTAGAGAATCGAAAGGCTCTGGATACCAATTTGTCAAGACTTTGGATACTTGACTTAGTTCCAAGCTGAATCGAAATGAATTTTGAGAAACAATTTGAAAAAGAAAATCCAATTGCTTAGACCAGAAGAAGAGAAGATACAGAGCTCGAGAGAAGAGAGAGAAATGAGAATTTTCTTTGCATAACCGAATGATCCTCTCTGTGCTGTCTTGGCCATCATATAAATGGTTACAACTGATTCTTAACAAAAGTAGGAAAATGTAATTACTGAAAAGAAAATACAAGAAAGGCATTAATTAAATGCTGTAATTCTTCAGGCAAGAATCCACCTTGGATTTGGTTCTGCTTAATTACTTCTTTGACTCTTAAATGCTGATTAAGAGTTAATGGCGCGTGGTCTCCAACTCTTCACTTAAGCATGCATTCACGCGCCTGCTGACTAACCTTCCACCCTTGTGTGTAATCAACTTCCCTTCCAATTGTTTTCAAATCTGCTATTAAGCCTTCTTCTTCCTGTGTTTCCTTTTCAGCTGCTACATTAACATAAGCTACAGATAAATTCCTCTTCTTAATTCTGATCCTGACAGAAATTCTTTTAGGAGAATTCCTGACATTTTGTGTCAAGAATTTGGGTACTTGACTTAGTTCAAGCTGAATTGAAATGAATTTGTGAGAAGAAATTTGAAGAAGGAAAATCTAATTGCTTGGACCAGAAGAAGAAAAACTACAGAGCTCAAGAGAAGAGAGAGAAACGAAAATTTTCTTTGCATAACCGAATGATTCCCTCTGTGCTCTCTTGGCCATCATATAGATGGTTACAACTGATTGTAACAAAAAGTAGGAAAAAGTAATTACTGAAAAGAAAATACAAGAAAGACAATTTAAATGCTGTAAATCTTCAGGCAAAGATCCATCTTGGATTTGGTTCTGCTTAATTACTTCTTAATTTGCATCTTAAATGCTGATTAAGAGTTAATGTCAGCATTAACTCTTCTCTTTCTTTCCCTGGTAATGTCTCTTGGCGCTTGGTCTCCAACTCTTCACTTAAGGATGTGTTCACGCGCCTGCTGACTCATCTTCCAACCTTGCGCGTGACCAACTTCCCTTCCATTTGTTTCCAAATCTGCTGTTAAGCCTTCTTCTTCTTGTGTTTCCTTTTCAGCTGCCATCTCAACAAAAGCTTCAGGCAATTTCCTCTTCTTAATTCTGATCCTGACAGAAATTCTTTTAGGAGAATTCCTGACATTCCCTTCCCCTTCAAAATTTCCCTCCACCACTGCAACAAACTCAGGAAATTTGTTCTTTAGAACTTCCCAATCTTCCCAGGTAGTATCTCCTTCTGGTAAATTAGTCCATCCCACCAAGACTTGTGGAACATAGGTAGATCCTCTTTTGATCATTCTGTGCTCCATAATATGAGTAGGTTCAAGGGTTACCTGACCAGCTTCATTAATGGGGGGAAGAGTTTGATTAGCAGCCACCCCTTTACCAATTTCAGCCTTCAAGAGGGAGACATGGAACACAGGATGTAGCTTAGTCTCTGGGGGTAGTTTGAGTCTATAAGCTACACTTCCCACCTTTGCTATGACTTCAAAAGGACCATAGTATCTAGGAAAAGTTTCAGATTCCTTCTAAGAGATAGGCTACTCTGCCTATATGGCTGCAATTTTAAGTAAACAAAATCTCCTACTGCAAACTCCCTTTCAGTCCTCTTTCTGTCTGCATACATCTTCATTCTCTCTTGTGCTATCACCAAATT
The DNA here is from genome assembly GCA_033070095.1 of Escallonia herrerae. NCBI lineage: Eukaryota > Viridiplantae > Streptophyta > Magnoliopsida > Escalloniales > Escalloniaceae > Escallonia > Escallonia herrerae. The sequence goes on along the minus strand of JAVXUP010003374.1, from coordinate 40,957 downwards.
TTGCTTGAGCAGGCTTAAAACTTTAGCTCTGTTAGCCATGTATGCATCCACTGAGGCTATGTGAGTGGTTTCATTTGTTCCCATTTTAAGGGGCTTGGGGCTATATCCATAAAGTGCTTGGAATGGAGTCATTTTGAGTGCACTGTGGTATGAAGTATTGAACCAATACTCAGCAAGGGTCAACCATTTTGACCAAGCCTTAGGCCTATCCCCACAAAAACATCTCAAGTAAGTCTCCAAACACTGATTTACCCTCTCAGTTTGGCCATCACTTTGAGGGTGGTAAGCTGTGCTAAGGCTCAGCTTGGTATCCATAAGATGGAACAGTTTTTGCCAGAATTGGCTCAAAAATATGCTCCCTCTGTCTGTGACAATGTTATCTGGTGCACCATGAAACTTAAAGACATGGTCAAAGTAAGCTCTGGCCACATCTTGAGTTGTGTGAGGGTGACTGAGTGCAATGAAATGAGTAACCTTGCTCTGTCTATCCACCACTACCATAATCACTTCCTTGTTTTCAGATTGTGGCAGCCCCTCAATGAAGTCCATTGAGACACTACTCCAGAATTGTGAAGGAATAGGTAATGGTTGTAAAAGTCCCGGATAAGGGACATGTTCAACCTTGTTTCTTTGGCATACTTCACACTGCAAAATGGTATTCTTAATGTCACTTCTCATCAAAGGCCAAAAAGAACAAGGCTGCAATACTTTAAAAAGTAGCTTTTTTCCAGAGTGGCCCCCAATTCCAGAGGCATGCAAGGCTTGTATGATCTGCTCCCTTAACCCCCCATTCCTTCCAACATATAGTTTACCTCTGAATCTAAGCACACCCTGTTCAAGGTAATATTCAGATGTTGCCATAGGTTCCAAGATGAGGAGTTGCATCTGCTGTTGTACTTCTTGGTCTCCCTCATAACTTTCCTATAGTTCAGTGAGCCATAAAGGTGTGACTTGTGATATAGCTTGACATCTTCCAGATATTGGCTCTTCCATTGGCATTCTAGATAAAGCATTTGCAGCTCCATTTTCCCTCCTAGCCTTGTAGTGTATTTCAAAGGTGAAACCAAGCAGTTTAGATAAACACTTCTGCTGCAATAATGTTGTAACTTTGTCCTAACAGGAATTTAAGGCTACAATGGTTTGTTTTCACAATAAATGGTTGACTGCTTAGGTAGCAATGCCGATGTAGAATTGCTTGTACTAAGGATACCAATTCTTTCTCATAAGTGGACATAGCTAATGCCCTTGGCCCAAAAGCCTTACTGAAAAAGGCTATTGGTCTTCCCAATTGCATTAAGACAGCCCCCATACCCTATTCACTTGCATCAACATCCACTACAAAGGTGATAGAAAAATCTGGTACGGCAAGAACAGTAGCACTAGTCATTGCAGTTTTGAGAGCTTCAAAGGCTTTTATGGCTTCAGGATTCCAGTGGAAATTGTTCTTCTGCAGCAACCTGGTTAAAGGTTTGCTAATGATGCCATAGTGCTTGATGAATTTCCTGTAGTACCCTGTGAGGCCCAAGAATCCCCTGAGTTATTTTAGTGTTTTTGGTAAGGGCCAAGCTGTCATAGCCTCAATCTTCTTAGGGTCAGCAGATACTCCAGATTCAGAGATGATATGCCCCAAATAATCCACTTCTTCTTTGGCAAAGAACATTTTGACTCCTTCACAAATAGTTGGTGTTGTCTCAAAGTATTTAATACCAATATAAGGTGTTGCAAGTGATCTTGATATGTACTGCTATACACCAGAATGTCATCGAAAAAGACCAAAACAAACCTCCTTAGATAGGGCTGGAACACCTCATTCATCACAGATTGGAAAGTGGCTGGGGCATTTTTCAAACCAAAAGGCATCACTTTGAATTCAAAGTGGCCAAAATGGGTAGTGAAGGCTATTTTGTGTATGTCATCAGGGTGCACTCTCACCTGGTGATACCCATTCCTCAGATCCAATTTGGTGAAAAACTGTGCCCCATGTAATTCATCCAACAAATCATCAATAACTGGTATGAGAAATTTGTTTTTAATAGTGAGCTTGTTTAACCCCCTGTAATCGACACACATCCTCCAACTCCCATCCTTCTTCTTTACCAATAGTACAGGGGAGCTAAATGGTGATGAACTGGTTTGTATGATTCCAGAGTCAAGCATCTCATGTACTATCTTTTCAACTTCAGTTTTCTGTGTATATGGGATTCTATAAGGTCTCAAACTCACAGGGTGGGCATTAGGTATTAATGGAATGTTGTGGTCCTGAGGTCTTCTAGGTGGAAGTCCTTTTGGTTCAGCAAAAACATCAGAAAAAGAGTGCTGTAAAGCTGTGAGTTGTGGTTCAGTGTTTGTACCTGTTTGCATAGCTGTGATGGTAAACACATGGCCACAAAGTGCTCCTTGGTTATTGGTGATGCACCTAAACATTCCTTGAGCAGACATCACTTTGACTTCAGTTTGTCCATCCCCTCCATGTAACACCAAGGTCTTTCCATCCTTAACAATAGTCATTGTCATCTCAAGGAAGTCAAACTGCACCTTGCCAAGGCTTTTGAGCCATTGTAACCCCAATACACATTCACATCCCTCTAAAGGAAGTACCATCATATCTGAATTAAACTCAGTGTTTTGCAATTTCCAGCTAAAACCAGTGCATATAGAGTCACTATTCACCTTGTTTCCATCTGCCACCATAATGGTCATTGGTTCTGTTGGAGTTAGCACACACCCCAACCTATTTGCTGTGACAGGATCAATGAAATTATGAGTTGATCCTGTGTCAATGAGTATGGAGAAGGTCTTCTTGCCATAAGCTCCCCACAGTTTGAAGGTGTTATGGGTGGTATTGCCTGTGATTTCCACTTTATCATTATCATCTTGTGTGCCCACATCTTCCAACTGAGGTGGCTCCTCATCATACACAGGTGGTGGCTCTTCTTCCCTTTCATCATCCACTATCAACATAGAAACTTGCTTATGCTTGCAATTGTGAGCAGGAGTGAAATTTTCATCGCACCAATAGCATAACCCTCTCCTTCTCCTATCATCAAAATAGCCCCCAGTGAGTTTTTGAATAGGAGTTGTGTTTGGTGTAGGCAGAATTGCTTTCCGTTGGTGCCCAGATACGACAGGAGGGTTGGTGAAAATGGGTTTGTTCTTCCAAGCTGGGTTGCTATTCTGGTTTTTGATTGTAGCAATAGGACTAGGTACCATTGGTTTAGCATTTGACCTAGAGCTAAGCCAACCATTTGAAATACTAGCCTCCTGTTTCCTTGCTAAAAATATAGCTCTCGAGAGATCATAGAGTTTGAATTTCTCTACCTCTAATCTGATTTCATCCTTCAAACCTCCAATGAAACTTTGTATGTAGTAATCCTCTTCAAACTTGCATCCTTCATTGACTAGAATTGATCTCATTGCCTCAAACTCGTTGTAATAGCTTTCAACAGTTGTAGTCTGCTGTAGTTTATGAAATTCCCCCACAATACTCTCTCTAAACAGGCTAGCAAATCTGGAATTTAGGTCTCTAACAAATACATCCCATGTTACTCTCCCCTTGGCCTTAATGTAAGTACCAAACCAGAATTCTGCTTGCCCATCAAAATGTATGCTAGCAAAATTTACTTTAATTGGTTCCTCTATTGGGTTAAATTCAAAGAATCTCTCAGCCTTCCTCACCCAACCATAAGAATCCTCACCATTAAATCGAGGAAAATCCAGTTTAGGTAGCTTAGGGCAAGGATTACCAATAGTGTGTTGATAAAATTCCTTGTGGTTCCATCCGGTACCCTTGCATTTTTGGACTGTCGCGAGGATGATTCTTCTCCTTCCTTCAAGCTCAGCAGCTGTTGTAGCATAGGTTGCATTTCGGCCAGAGTATGCCTTACTGCTGGCATTTCATCTCTCAGTTGTTCCACTAATAGCTTTAGGTCAGGAATTTCTGACATAGCCCCCTTCATATCCATCAGCTGATCATCAATTGCCCCAAAATGATCAGCGAATTAAGCTTCCATCAAGCTCACATGCTCATCAAGTTGCTGTTGTTTGCCTTGTCTTGTATTGTAACCCATTTGTGTTCTTGAGTGTTTTTTGATTGAATTTGATTTAAGTTGTAGAGAATCGAAAAGCTCTGGATACCAATTTGTCAAGAATTTGGGTACTTGACTTAGTTCAAGCTGAATTGAAATGAATTTGTGAGAAGAAATTTGAAGAAGGAAAATCCAATTGCTTGGACCAGAAGAAGAAAAACTACAGAGCTCGAGAGAAGAGAGAGAAATGAAAATTTTCTTTGCATAACCGAATGATTCCCTCTGTGCTCTCTTGGCCATCATATAGATGGTTACAACTGATTGTAACAAAAAGTAGGAAAGAGTAATTACTGAAAAGAAAATACAAGAAAGACAATTTAAATGCTGTAAATCTTCAGGCAAAGATCCATCTTGGATTTGGTTCTGCTTAATTACTTCTTAATTTGAGTCTTAAATGCTGATTATGAGTTAATGTCAGCATTAACTCTTCTCTTTCTTTCCCTGGTAATGTCTCTTGGCGCTTGGTCTCCAACTCTTCACTTAAGGATGCGTTCACGCGCCTGCTGACTCATCTTCCAACCTTGCGTGCGACCAACTTCCCTTCCATTTGTTTCCAAATCTGCTGTTAAGCCTTCTTCTTCCTGTGTTTTATTTTCAGCTGCCATCTCAACAAAAGCTTCAGGCAATTTCCTCTTCTTAATTCTGATCCTGACAGGAATTCTTTTAGGAGAATTCCTGACATTTTGCAAATTCGTATAATGGAATTTTATCTAAAACATTGGCTTTACTTGTTGGTTTTGCCCTTGTTTGTAGTAAAAGGATGATTATTTGATATGTACGGGCTCTGTGAGTTCAGTCCAATGTTTACATGTTTGAATTCTACCCAAGAAATTTTCAAGAAGTCAATGGGGACAAAAGGTCATGAAACATGGTTTTATATTTGATTATTGTGTGTAATCCTGAAGGTTATTCTTTTGGTTTCTAGCTCACATGTGCTCGAAGTTGCAAGAATGACTTAACTGATTGGATGTGACGATTTGTTCTGTTATGTCTTTGTTTTTGGAAAAAGAGTGTCTGCAGTGAGATTGATGAGAATAGAGCTTGGTGGTGCTTTTGCCGACCTTTTGAACGAGAAAGGGAAGGGTTCGGGGGACAATGAGATGGGATATGTGGAAAGAACTCTCGGGTTTCGCACCCATGATTTGGAGGACAGAGATCTCGGACTGGTCCCTTTTTCACTTTGATCTTATGCTTAGTTATGGCTTTGTGTATTTGAGTAGGAATTTCAGTCTAGTAAAGGCATTTAATTTAATTTAATTTACAAAGGAGATCCAAGAAGAGAAGACCAAATTTGTTTAGGAGAAGGCTATTTTCCCTACAAAATGTGCGACTAATAAGGGGATGGGCTAAGAAGAAGACCAAATTTTTTTGGGAGAGGCTATTTGCACCTCTTACTAGTCACTAAAAGGTTAATATTTGTTACTAAAATGCATTTTTAGCAACAAACAGGGGTGGAATAGCATATAAGACGGTGGAAACGTCTTCTCACAATATTATAGTACATACGTTAGAAGACAGAATTTGTACAGTGGGACTAATCCAAAGTTTTTTTTGATACATCACAACCCTCCTAAGAGCTGTTTTTTTTAAAGCTAATGCATATCCTCACCTTGAGCGAGAATTTGCTACCAAGAGCGAAAAGGCCATGTGTTTAGTGTTACCCAAGACCGTAGATTTAACATCAGGATTAAAAGGGTACTACAAGGGGAGTGCGCTAAGGTGTATGTTTACAGAAGCACACAAAGAGGTTCTAAAATCATGAAGTTCTGATAAGGTGCGCAACACTTATAATTTCCTGGTTAATATAAGATGGGTAATTCAACTATAACCCACTGTTCTTCTGTTCTCTAGCAGAGTAGCAGTATTTCTGACATTTTTTCAGAATTATGGTGGTCAATTGCCCACCTTAATGCAAGTGTGGCTCCGCCACTGGAGGCAAAGCATATCGTGCGCGCCTTGATGAAATTGGAATAAAGATCCTTGCTTGTAGTCCCTTTCACATTTAAGACAGCTTTAAAATTGACTGGCTTCAAATGCTATGCAAAATGATTAGTTGATGACATAATGATGGTTCAATTGTGGTATTGATTTCTTTAATATTCCCAACTTATAGGTAACAGACATTGTTGGAGGCACTGTCCGCTGGAGAAGATTTCTTGATCATTTGATTCTTTCACTATGCCATGATGAGAGTACGTTCACTCGCATGGAACCTCTTCTGTTACAGGTATGTTGGTTTTGGATGTCTCGCTCTGGGCTGGTTTTCCAGCAGGTAGAGTATAATCCGATGTATTTCCTGGGTACAAGCCCATGGTTTTTACGCTGCTGTAAGATATACATTATTTGCATAAAAGATGTGGTTTGTACTATGGAATTTGTTTCCATTGCTTGTCAAAGAGTGGCAAAAATCGTAAAATCTAGATGAAGCCCTATACTGTACAATGTACATCGATAAAATGAACTCTTGTTTTACTGTATACCCCTATTTGTTCACTTCTATGTGTCAAAAGTTGCAACTTTCTGCAAGAGTGGTGCTGCCCAGTTGGGGTAACAGTTGCATGTTCATTGCATGGTCAAGAGTGTTCATCTTTCATGTCACTTCCTTGTTAGTTAGCAAAGGCATTGATAACTTTGACTTTCCGATGCTCTCTTTCTGAAGTATATAGATTACTTACTTTAAATTGTCAATATATGTGTATTTAGATTCTCCGAATTGGTTTCTATGAGATTGTGAAGCTAGAGATGCCCTCATATGCTGTTGTAGATGAGGTAAAATTTCACCTGTTTTGCATTTTCCATCATTTGATGCTATTTTGTTGTTTAGTCATTTATACTTGTTTACAAAGTACTTTTTTTGTGGGGAAGGAAAGTGTTTAAACAGAAACTTTCTTTCAGATGAACAATCAATTTGTCGGATGTAAGAAGTCTTGTGATTTTCAGCCACTTAGCTGGTGACCTGTTCATAACTTTCATAAATCAAGTGTGTTGTCAGAAGGAGTTATACAGCGATCTAGATGAATATTAGGCTTTGCTGAAGTGGTGATTTTATGGGTGTTACTACTACTTATTCAGTTATTGCCCAGACCCGGGGTCTTAAGCAGGTCCTTACTGGCAGTCTAAAACCACTGGGCATATGTAAGTCATTTCTTGCTATTATGTTCTCTGACCGTTGCTTGTTTAACTGCAGAATGTAAGGCTTGCAAAGATCGCCCTTAGGCCAGGTGCTGGTAACATGGTCGATGGTATTTTCAGGAAGCTAGTGTTGCTTAAGGTTCAGCCCGTAATTTAATCTGTACTGTTTTTATTTCTTGCAACCCATTATTAATCAGTAGCTATAAGGGTTTCAATCTTTTGGATCTGCAGGAAACTAACTCCCTTCCTTTACCCAAACTGGAAGGCGATGACCGTGCACAAGCACGTGCTCTTGCCACTCTTTACTCTCACCCAGTTGTAAGTGATGAACTTTTGCTTTTTATTCAAATTGTAAAGGCCAGACGATATCTGGTGCGGATGCAATTGTAAACTAAATCACAAAGCAATGTTCCGAGTAAAGCTATATTGATGAGATCATCATTGTTTTTGTTTGAAGCGCAAATGACGTTTAATATTGAAAACCCTATGCAAGTTGCATTAGCTCAAAATTCTGCTTTCAGGGCTTTGTAAGCTCCAGAAATCTAATCCACTCTTGTAAGCTAGTGAAGTTTAACTTGAGTTTGCACTTGAAAGGCATAATCATAACTTCAAAGCATGCGGTCAAGGGCTGCAAAGCTCAGACGTTTAGAACCTCCTGACCAACTTTTCTTTCATTCAATGGGTTGGTGTAAAAATCCACTCTGTGGACTTTCTCTGTTGACATATTATTCAAAGTGCATTCTCATCATTTTTTATTTGGATTTTTAATATAAGTGTGGTTCATGTCACAAAGCTTGAAGTAGACTAGGGTTGGTGAAGATATATTTTCTTAAGTATTCCAATCAATGAGCTAGTATGGGAAAAAAAAAAGAAAGCTGCACTTCCCATTATTCTGGCTTCTTTCTCACTCTTAACTTTTCTGAGTTAGCTCATTTCCTACTTTTCAAGTGGATGGTGAGACGATGGACAAAGTATCTTGGACGTGAAGAAGCGATTAAGCTGATGATGTGGAATAATAGTGATCCCCATTTCAGCCTGAGGTTCTGATGTAATTTCACTTTAGTTCAGGAAGTTTCAGATAGGATCTCCAACACTCTCCGCAGTCATGTCTAAATACCAATGGATTGTTATGTTTATGTCAGGGCAAATCGTGTGAGAGGTTTCTCCAGAGCCGAGCTTGTGTCAAGACTTCAATCATTGAAGGTGCATATTGATGCCTTTATGTCCTTAGAAGCTTTAAAATATCTGTTTGCTAATGATTGTATCTCTCTCTCTCTCTCTCTCTCTCTCTCTCTCTCTCGCGCGCGCGCGGGCGCGCATATACACACACACACTCCGCTAGCATACACAAACACACATGTATGGTGTCTCACTCAAACCTGCTGGATAGGAATCAGAGGTGGCAAAATAATCGGTAGAAGGCCCCCCCTGGGTTCTTAAAATTCCTCTAGGCATCTAGCTTAGTCTTTTGACACGCAATAGTATGTTGGCCTCCAGGTCTAATAGCTGCCCAATGCTCGCATATGATGTAGACATTGTACTTGTGACAAGCTAAAATGGTACTTACCACTTAGAAAGACGAAGGCTATTACCCTTGTAAGAAAGTGACAGTCGTAACTGATATCGCTTCTTACTTCAGCAACTACCCGTTGTCTGTATGAAACAATAATGAGAGCATTACCATTTCAAGAGTTTGTTTATTTATTAGATCAACGTTTATACACTCTGATGTGAAAGTGTAACAAGAAAAGTATGAAAAGCTCGTTATTGTTTACTGAATAACAACCCAAGTGCCATTTTGATCTTAGCTGCCCATATGTTTTACTAGCTAAATATTGGCAAACATCACTTCAGAGGGGGTTGTTCATATTATAACCTACAAGAAAGGATATTTTTGAAGTTTAAACCATGGGTTAGGCAGCCAATCCTTAATTGAATCCCTACCGAAGAAGCAATTAATCTATCAAGTACATGTTTGACTGATGTCTAACTTTCATTTTCTTTGAGAAGTTGTTGCTCTCTCTCTCTCTCGCCTAAAGGTTGTGGCTTTTGTTTTTGACATTACTCTCTTTGCAAGGGCCAATTAGATCAAAATTATGTACAGACCGAATGCTCATTTACACCAACAAGTGGAAGGCAATTACTGAGATCAGGACCAAATCTTGAGCTACCTGTTTAGAGCAGATTAGTTTCTTGTTATTTTTCACACACACATATGGAGATTGTGGGCAACTCAGCGGCCTACAAATTGACTCTTTCCCTGATGTAACTTTCTTCCCTGAAAGACATTGTTGCAACTCACATCATTTTCTGACTTCAATGTATGCATTCTGTTGTGATGGCCATGGCAAACTGCAGAGGTGTACTTGTGCTCGAGTTATTTTGTTTCTTTTCTTGAACTTCAGGTTTCCCATGAGCTCTCTCCGCACTTGGATGATTTTGTTCGTATCAGAACCGGGATGCAGGTGTGAGCCCAATATAGCTATCTCAAGTATTTTGAAACTCTTTGTACTGTTACGGGGTTACAAGGAATGTTTTTGGAAATAAAGATGCTACTCAGTTATTAACATCTGATCTTTGCCTCTGATTTAAGCAACCTATGGAGTCTGATTGTTCCCGTATGCTACTTTCAGGCTGTCATACAAGCTGGTTTATTGAAAGAAGGTTTATGCTCAGTTCAAGATGAAAGTGCAGGTTAAGTTTCTATGAAAAATTTTCATCACTGCTTGTTTTTAAGTATGGTTTTATTAATGACATGGCAGTGAAAACACTATAATAGGCGTTCCTTGCAAACTACCAATGTCTAACAGCGTGGAATATGTTTGTGTTGATGCGCTGTTAACTTTTGAATATGTTTATTTGTTTCCCCCCCAAAATTGGAAATTTGCAACTGCTTTGACCCACAATGCTGGGTTCTATTCTTTGTGCATGCAGGATACTCCCTTGTGACGTGGATGGGTGGGGTATACAAACTTTTCACTGCCTCCAACTCACTTCTTAACCCCACCCCCCCAACAACACACGCACACTGACCACGGAGAAGAAAATTATCCACAAAACATCTGCACAGAGAACCAAGAGAGGCAACTTCTTGTAATGTTTTATGGCGTAAGACCCTACTTGACCAACCAATACAGTGGCAGAAGCATTGATTAGGATACAAGTCTATGTTTTAAATCCTACTTGGTGCTGATTCAGTAATCCATTTCATTATATTAATTGTACTAATTAAGAGGTGAAAACATTACTTGCATATGATTCCATGATACACCTGATCTTAGTTTTGGTGCAGGTTTGGTAGTTTCTATTGTGGATCCACAACCTGGTGAAAGCATTGTTGATTGTTGTGCTGCTCCTGGAGGAAAGACTCTTTTCATGGCCTCCTGTTTGAGTGGTCAAGGTATGCCTCGAAACAAATGGTAGAAAATCCTATATATAATGTGTATATGCATGTACGTATACACGTATAAATATGCGGATATTCAATAATAATATGCATTCTAGAGGAGGAGGTGGGTTTTAAGTAGCCATCATGTAGTCTTTTCTTATATGATAGGAACTTAACATTGTTAACCTATCAAAACAATGTAATCAGTTTTAGGGACAAAAAAAGCGCCCCCCCCCCCCCCCCCCACACACACACACACACACAAGACAATATGAAAAGTAAAGCAAACAAAAAGATAAAAAACCAACCAAATTATAAGAGCACAGGTATCTTGAATATTTTAACGTTTGTACATTTAGATAAAATAAACTGAATAAATAAAAAAGAACCAACTACTGGAGAAAAGAAAATTTTAAGAAGACAGCTATCTTGAATTTTCTGCCCGTTGTATATTCTTTTTCTGCTAACAATCTATTTTAGTTAGCTGAATATTAATTGTTTTTGCTTAATTCTATTGTCTTTCTTCTTTTGTTGGTTTCCTAGTTTATAGTGGGGCAGAACTATGCCAGAGCTAAGACTAGACTTCGGGCTGGTCCATGAAATATGGTTATATGTAAGAAAGAGCCGTGATCTTATGCTGTATTTATCAGGGTTCTCTTCGGACCTTAGTTGCACAAAGCGGGGGCGGGGGCGGGAGCGGGAACGGGGGCAGGGAAGCGTAAGCACCAAGAAGAATCTGAGGTTGGGAGCGGCTTGAATAAATAAATGCGTAAAGAGTATTGTCATTTGTTTAGTATAGTTTACATAGACAGCAACAACAGACAAGGAGACTTTAAGGATTTGAAGGAAGAGAGAAACAAGGAATTGAGTTGAAAAGAGCTTGATTTTCATGTATTCTATCACTTGTTCCATGCATCTCTATCCAACTAGCGGGATCGAGTTCCCATCTTAGCTTGGGACGAGATCCCATGGAGCTCCTAACTTGGGATCGCAAAAGCGAGTTTCCGAGAGAGAAACGTCACCATATTAGGAGTTTCCTGCATCTAAGCTTCAGACTTTGAGGTGGAATATCGTCATGCTGCGGAAACAAAATAGTTGAATTTAATGGGGATTATTCTTGATTTTTTTAATGTAATGGTGGAATATTAATAATGCTGTTACCTGTGGACAATAAATTGTTGAGACTTTAGATCAACTGATGGACATTCTAACTATGATTATTCAATATTGCTCGATAAATGACAGCTGAATAGCTTTGAATGTAAGCAAATGTTGAATAGCTTTCATATTTCCTTGATGGTTGCAGGTATGATATCCGCAATTGACATAAACAAAGGCCAGCTGAGAATTCTTAGAGACACAGCAAACACAATGCTGATGGCGTCATCACCACCGTGCATGCCGATCTTCGTCTATTTGCTGTGAGTAATTATCACTTGAGAAGTGGGAGTGAATTATCAAATCTGCTGTATCTGGTTGACTGCAACTTCCTTCTTTGTCAGGACAACAATCCCGTGAAGTTCGATAAAGTTTTACTCGATGCTCCTTGTTCTGGACTGGGTATTCTCTCAAAGGTATTTGCCAAAGCCACATGCATCGTGAAAGTGGTTTTTTGCAGGAAGTTCTGAAACCATTGGGACATTTTATCTTCTTGTTCAGCAATTGTTCTCACAAGAATTTTCTCCCCTCTTAAGGCTACCTGATACTAGAATTCTATGTATTTATTGAAGAGAGCAGACTTGCGCTGGAATAGGAGATTGGAAGATATGGAACAACTTAAAGTTTTGCAAGATGAACTTCTCGATGCAGCTTCGATGTGAGACCAACTGTTCCCTTTGGGTGCCACATTCTTTTCTGTATTGTTAACAAATAGAAGACTGATATGCAACATTTTTATCCTTGGATGGGAGCAGTAATATGAAGAAAAGTCTATCAAGAGCCCTTCCGCCCCAACCCCAACCACCCCCCCCCCCCCTTTCAAACACATAATACTACCAACTTCTGGTGTTCGAAATAACATATAGCACTCCTATCTTTTCCTGGTTATATTTGTACGTTTTGTAACACCTGCTTACGACTCGTTTGTTGAGGAAAAACTTCCTTATTTTCAGTCTTTCCTCTTTTGCCTCGCCTTTTTAGGTTGGTAAAGCCTGGTGGGGTCCTAGTGTACAGTACGTGTTCCATTGATGTTGAAGAGAATGAAGAAAGGGTGGCCGCATTCCTACAAAGGCATCGAGTAAGAGCTTTCAAGATGATTTCTTCCTATCTTCAGCTCAATCTTCTGAAGCTTCTTCTTTCCTGATAGCGTGGAATAAATTTTTGTTATCCGTGAGAAAGAGTTTTTTTTTTTTTTGAAGTGTCCTTTTTTTGTTGTCTTCAAACATTAGGTAATTTTCTGCAATGCTTTATCCCCCTCTTGTTCAGCTCGTTCCTAAATCTTGAGATAAAATAGCGAACATCTTTTAGCTTTGAAGGATTTGATTTTTCAGAACAGACTGCAGTATATTAGGCACCAAGGGTTGACTTATGCCATACTGTTTCTTTTGCAGGAATTCTGCATAGATTCAGCTGACAGGTACGTATCACCTGATTTCGTGACGGAACATGGTTTCTATTCCTCTAACCCTGTGAAGCATTCACTTGATGGAGCGTTTGCAGCTCGTCTTGTTCGTTCATATTTAGCCACCAGGTGCTATTCTTGTTTAATTTTCTTATTTTCTGTTGAGAAGCAACTTAGATTAATACTCCCTCGTTTTAAAACATTGATACTGGCTTGAAAGTCAAACAATTTATGGACAATTACAACTTATCAATTCTACCCTTACAATACTAAAGGATGGCTGATGTAAATCCTTACTCTTGTCATTTTAAAGGATGTATATGGCACATCATGTAAGTTTGCAGTTGAAATTTAAAAATGGTACCAAAAGTTTGAAGCATCTCAAAAATGAAAGTAATACCAACAAATTATTGAACGAAGAGCCATTTATTGGCCTCTAATCAATCTTTAGTGGCTGCCTTTAGACCATCAACTCCTGCAATTTTCAGTGGGAGATGGACTATAGCAATCAAACAATAAGCCTATAGGAAATACTCTCTCTTTAGCATCCAAGTTTATCCTTCTTAATTACGTTGTACAAATTTACACATGTTAGCAATTTTACAGTGATGGAATTTTCAATTTGAGCATGATCAGAGTAATGGTTAAGTTTGAAGCCAATTATTTTGAATTTGCTTCCACGAATGCAATATGTGGTACTGAGCCGCTCCTCCTGGCAGTTGAATATGTGGCAAAAACTCCTTTTACCTTGAGCTGTGAAGAAAGCCATTCGTTACTTCATGGTGATATTGTATAAGCGGAAAAGAAGTTGGGTTCATGCTGACAACAACCTTCTCCAGGCGCTGTCTGGTTTTGCCCCGTGGGATCCTTGATGGAACTAGGACACAATCTATAGAGTGGCTTCGTCATCAATCTGGAGTGAGTTACTTGAGAGCTGCTCGTGGAACTTTATTCGTCTTGATTGGAAGTGAGAGGGATAACAAGTGTTGCAAATGCAGATGAACTGATAAGACCAGAACTGATTGAAGCATGCACTCCTTGTATCAGGAACTAGCTATATGTGAAACTGGTGATTATCATCATTTATGTTTGCCCTTTGTGGCATTGACATGAATAACATTGCAGTGGACATGCTTAAGTAGGAGCATACCCAACTCTGGGTAATATTTGGATAATGGCTTGCTCTTTTTCTTTTGTACGTGTCGAACCCCAGCAATTCGGTTGAGACGGGCCAGTAGACAAGCAGTCTCAAATACAGAGGCAAACAAGTCAGCTAGAGGAAACAAAGGTTTTCTTTTGGTGGGTACTAGTACTAGGAGAAATAAAGCTTACCTACGAAGACAGGGAATGTTTTCTCCTTAAGACCCAGTACATAGAGAGCTCTCCACTTGGAAGAATCATAAACTTCAACTCCTTAATAATAGCATAAGATAGTTCACCCCTGTTTAGCTTGGAAATTTCTTGTATTCCTTTCCTATATAAACAATAAATAAGTTATCAGCCAGAACTTGCATAGGAAATACTCCACTTTCCAACTTTGCATAAGAGCTTGCCAGAACTTCTGTCCATAAGATTGTGATCCTAAATCTATTTGAACTCAAATTTGATTACGGAAGAACTGATGTGTTGCTATGTTACAGACATGGAATCAAAAAGACAAATATGCTTTTTATACCTAAATTATTTATTTATTAAAGATAAATATGTAGTTTAACCAGCCATCACCACCGCCCGCAATGTGTGGCATTGGCTGCAACAGGTGCGGCGCCCATCACGGCGAGGAAGCGAGATGGCGTGGAAATCAAGGTGGGTGAAGATTGCGGTGGTGAGGACTCCGGTGGTGGGTGGGGCGACCATGGGGGTTGCCGTGGTGGGAGGATGACCATGGGGGGCTGTCGTGGTGGGTGGGGCAACCATGGGGCTGCCTTTGGGCTGTTGACGTGATGGTGGTGACCGCTGGGAGATGGGGGTGACGAATGTTGGAAAAAGAGAAAATAATCAGGGTTTCAAGCTTAATGAATTTATAAATAATATAAGCTTGATACAAGGGTGTAACTTTCTTTTTGATTACTTGTCATAGAAGATATTTTTATAGCATAGCAACAGAAAAGCCTTCCCCATTTGATAAAGGGAGGTTCAACCCGTAAACTTTTTTTTATTATTATTTTATTTTATATTTAACTCACACAAACTAGATTTTGCAAAATTAAAATAAGACTGATGTGAGAGTGCTAGCCAACTTTATAATACCCCCTGTATAACCTCATAAAACTTCCCCCAAGTTAGGGATCACAGAATACTATGTATCAAGAACCGCGTAGGAAACTTGTTATGTCCAATTCAGCCTAGGACTAGGAGGAGCTTCGTGTCCAAATATTGGTAGGAATCTGAAACCAATAAGGGGTGGCAAACCCCTTCCCCCAACACCTATATATATCCCTCGACCTTAGTTCAATCGTTCACCAGTGCTTCTCCCAATCCCCAGCCGCGCACTGACTATTGAGGCATCAAGATGCTTCGTTTGAAGACTATTTTTGCTCTTTGTTTGCTCTTCTTGCTCACCATATGCTCAGCTTCTCAAACCTCACAGAACCAAACTTGTTCTAGCTACGAGTTTTCATCGAACAAACTTTTCGCTTCGTGCCGTGAGTTGGGTGTTCTGGATTCGTTCCTTCACTGGAACTTCTATCCAGCCTCTAACACGGTTGAGGTAGCTTTTAGGAAGATTCATACGGCAGCGGATAGATGGATCGCGTGGGCTGTTAATCCCACAGCCAAGGGGATGGTTGGTTCACAGGCTTTCATCGCTTTCCAAGAGAACGGAGCAATGAAGGCGTATACAGCTCCTATCACGAGTTACGGAACAAAGATGGAAACGGGCAACCTAAGCTTCCCCGTCTTTGATGTATCGGCAGCCTTCTCCGGTAACGAAATTATCATCTTTGCAAGGTTTCAGCTTCCTGCCAACACTACAGTCGTGAACCATGTGTGGCAAGAGGGGCCGGTGATAGGCGGCAGCACCTTAGGGGTGCATGCATTATCAGGCGGCAATGTGCTGTCTCATGCAACTATCGACTTTTACTCTGGAAAGGTGGAGGCAGTGCGTGGATTCAGTTCAAAGAGTAAGCTAAAGGTTGCTCATGGTATCTTGAATGCCATCAGTTGGGGAACACTCATGCCCCTCGGCATGATTTTCGCGAGACACGTTAAGGTCTTTCCATCAGCAGACCCTACATGGTTCTACCTGCATGTCTGTTGTCAGTGCTTGGGCTATTTCCTAGGCGTAGTGGGTGGTATTATGGGCTTTTTTCTCAGAAAACACTCTTCAGGGATGAAATTCAGCACCCATGGTTATATAGGCGCGACACTACTTTCTCTTGCCACACTGCAAGTTTTGGGAGGATTCTTCCTTAGACCTAAAAAGGACCATAAGTACCGACTTTACTGGAACCTCTTCCACTGGGGTGCCGGTTACGCCACAATTGGACTTGGCATCTACAATGTCTTTGTAGGTTTGCACTTGATGAATGCCCGAACGAGTAAGGTTGCTTACACCGCTGTAATTTCCACACTACTCACTATTGCCGTGGTACTTGAAATTCTTACATGCTATATGGTTCGTAAAAGAAGGAAGTCGGAGATATCGGAGCATGCCAGTGGTGAAACGGAAGGCATTGATAATGCTTTTGCAGCTACGCGAGAGCAGCAGATGGTTTAAGAGGCCTCGACGGAAATTCAACCCTTTTTTACTTAGTAGTTCTGTTTCTTAACTGGGATCTCTACATATTCTGTAGAAAGCTAGTTATCTAATTTGCTTCCATATGCAATTGACTCATGTTCAAGGGATTTAATGGCTCTCACGTTTCTTACATATAATGTATTCACTGATTCTACTGTTCACTTTTTACTTGTGTCCTTACCGGATTGGACTCATTTCCTTTAATTCTTATTGCCTGGTAAAGTCAAAACTATAATTTGCCAACAGGCATGCTAATTGAAGAATGTGCTCCATCTCTGAAATGCCTAATTGGAGTAGAACCCCACTCATGCTGAGAGCCTGAGACTGCTTGAAAGTAACTGAATGCCCCAAGACACCCGCCCACACACCGAGGTCTATGAGCAATTCCACATGTACAATTACTATCAACATGAATGGTTATTGAGGGGGATAATATTGCCCTGATATTTGCTCTGTGCAAATTATAAGAAAGGAGAAAAAGAAACACCTGTTAATTGAACAAAGTACATCTCTGCGAGGCCTAATTGCAGTAAAACACTTCTGTTTTGATAATTTCGTACTTGTGCCGTAACATGTCTTCCCAAGAAATGGATATATATCAAAACTGCTTGGAAGCAACTAAGTCATTTTCATTGCGATCATCACCATTTTGTGTTTACTTGTCAGTTTCTTCATCTGTTTCTTCACCTTCTCATTCTCTTCTTCCGAGAAGCGACACTGGTAATCAAATAGTCAACTATCTGCACTTAGCAAAACTCGAAAGAAAGTAGCAGACCTACATGTTGTTTAGTACTGTCAAATATGTTGTTGGCAAACTATCCCAATCCTCTCCACCTTAAACTTTATTCAACAGGCTGGGATCAATGGACGGTGTCGTCTCAATGTGCACGTCGAGCATGTGAAAGTCTCATTTTTTTTCCAAGCAAAGGGCATTCAGTGCAGTGTCAAACTACATTGGTAGAGAAGTAGAATCATAATGGGTACTCATTACCTCGGCAGAAACTTAAAAAGCACCAGCCCTGAAACAAATCAAGCTTTTAAGCTATTTATATATATATTTGGTAGAAAGCTTTTAAGCAATACTTAGTTGGTCAAATGAAGCTTTCTTACTACTTTTTAAGGCAAGTGTTCATTTTCATTGCGAACACAACAAACTGCAACAGGTGATCACCTTATACTTTTTAAGGCAAGTGTTTATTTTCATTGTGAACACAACAAACTGCAACAGTGATCACCTTACGCTTCTAATGAAAATTCTTGAATTTGTAACAATGGGTTTCATTGGAGACTTGTATGCTCTGACAACTAAGAAATCGAACTTGACTTTACATATCGATTCGATTATGTCGGAGATTTCTAAGAACTGGTGACTAGCATATGTAGAGGAATATCACAGCTGATGAGACTGCATGTTTCCTATGCTCAAACCATCCGGAAGCTATTGATTACCTCTTCATGGAGTGTCCTTATACTCGACTGATCGTGGGCAAGGTCCTTGCTAAGCTCATCATCAATGTAACCTTTACTAGCTGGCTCAACTACTTAGCTATGCAATTGTAGAGCTTAGATGCAAAGTCTAGAGCTCTCGTTTGTGCAAGCTTGCTATTGCTGTGACAGTGTATGGTGTGTGGTTAGAAAGGAGTAATCAACGCTTTCAACAAACCAAAGTTTCTATGGAGAAACTCAAAAAGGGTATAGAACAGTGGATGCAGTTCTGATTTTAAGTTGGAAGAAACTGAAATCAACCCCGAAGAACAAGATACACTATGCCAGAATTAGGTACTCCTGCAGCACTAGCTTATAGTTTTGATACTTTTAATTCTCTGCATATATTTGAAGTGGGTTATAAACTTCCTGGCCGTAGCTATGCTGGTCCTTCCATGGTGGTAACAATGACTTTATACCAACAAAACAAATGCTATAGTCAAAATTTTTAACTACTAAGAGGAAAAGAACCTATTGGAGGAACAATTATTTCATGATTGCAATCATTTAGTACCGTTGGATGAGAAGGACGATGTGATAGTAGAACTAGAATGAGTTAAGAAGGTTACTCACGATATATTCAACGGTTTTAGATGGTCGAGACTAATAGTCCACAACTGTACAATATTTTGTACCCGTTAAAAACGCTTTCTAAACTTGAAAGCTCATAAACTTTTTAATCTTTTTCATGATATAAAGATACAACTGTACAAAGCTTGGACTAGAATTGATTTTAAATCGGCTCGAGAGATAAACGGAACAGGCTAAAGAAATATTTCGAAATTCAATAAGTCGAATGAGGAAATTTGAACAACCCTAACCTAATGGACCCGAATTTAGCATACAAAGGCTTTTGAAAAGCCCAAATGGGCAGACAAAGCCTCCAGAAAGGCCCAAATCAGCCCACACAATTCCATGAGTTAAACGCCGACGTTAGCCTTCTTTTCAACTACACCCGGCGCCGCTTCATCGGTAACACCTAGCGGAGCCATCACCACCCTCCACTTCGCACACAGTGCACACAGTACTAGCCATGAACAGCAGACAATGAAGAGGCACCGTACAATTAGGGCACTCTCCCGAACCCTAACCCTAGCCTCTACGCGTGCCTTCTGCACTTCGGCGTCGACGTCGAACTTTGCTCTCAAGAACGTCACCAAATCGAACTTTGATGCCGCTCTCGGCGAGCTTCGGGGCCACGTGCGGGACGCGGACTTCGTGTCGATCGACCTGGAGATGACCGGCATCACCAGCGCGCCGTGGCGAGAGTTGTTCGAGGTCGACCGGTTCGACGTCCGGTACCTCAAGGTGAAGGACTCCGCCGAGAAGTTCGCCGCTGTCCAGTTCGGCGTCTGCCCCTTCCGGTGGAACCAATCAAAGCAGTCCTTCATCGCTCACCCGTCAGTTCTTCTCTCTTTACATTGGATAGAACTCCCTTCGTTACATCGGATTTCCCGCATTTGACTTCCTGTGGGTTTTTAGGTTACATTTAGGACATGTAAATGTTGTCATTCAACTCGTTGTTTTACCCTAGCTGGACTTGTCAAATTGACACATATAACCAATGATTGCTATTTAACTTCAATTCGGTGTTTACATGTCAAAGGCAACAAATCCAATGAAGCAGAGAGTGTCTGTTTGGCTATTTGGATATTTGACTCCTAGCTTTAATTAGGTTATGCTCAGTTTGGTTACTCAGAAAGTAGAGGAATTGATGGAAATGACTAATTCGGTTCTGTTCGGCTGTCCAGGTATAATTATCAAGAATAGTTTCAAACTCTCTCCTTATCATTGAATTTTTGCCTTTGACCTTTTGCGAATTTGTAAAATAGGTTTAATAGTTGTAACCAATTGACTTTACTCAATGTATTTAACGTAGCTTAACTTGCCAAACTCTAGTATATATGTGTGTGTATAGATAGGAGCTGATCAAAATTTTTCGATAGCAACTTTACTTAAGTTACCGACGGTATCTGGCCGCTCCATTAAAATATCATGGGCGGCCTTCTATTCCTTCAGCTAAGTTGCTAGTGGTATCTGACCAGCGTGGACAGGCCAAATTACGACTCTTTTTAGCAAACTTTTACCATCCGCTACATAATGCTCGGGAAGGTGAAGTTTACCAATTTGCCCTGGATGACTCTAAGAGGCCTTATCTAGAATGTAAATTGCCCTCCTCCCTATATATATGTGCTTCCCTTCTGGCTCTTTGCTTCCCTCCGGCTTCGTCATGTTCTGTTGGTTAATCGGTCACTATTGGTGATAAAGAGATGGAAGCAGAGCATCAAGGTGCATTTTGGTCAACAGTCATGTTCGCTACATAATATAGCGGACGACAGGGAGACTTAAGTAAAAGCCAGATTTGACTCATCCATCCGTTTTGAATGGATAGCCATATCGCTGACAAATTAGCTTAAGTTGCCAGTATTGGCGGTAGATCAGGTCTGATATATGTTATAGATATATGTGTGTACATATATCTTATACATATATGGGGGTTGATCCACATCAAGCGATTTGGTATTTTTACTGTTTTTCTGGTGCATCTTAGTCATCAACGTCGCATATTCGATTGCTGAGATGCTACTTTTTCGAAGGACTTTCGCCTAACCGACTCTGAGAGGAGCGCTTAGCAATTCTTCCTGTATTATCGAAAGCTGACCTTTTCTAATTTGAGTTTGTTCTTTCTCACTCTTCGCACCACAACCAAACTATGGCCTCTGTCGCACTTTCTCTTTAGCCAATCAATCTCTCTCTCTCTCTCTCTCTCTCTCTCTCTCTCTATATATATATATATATATATATATATATATTTATGTATATATGTATATATGTATTACACACACACACAGAGACAGATATTTCATGTACTGGTCTTTAACAATTAGGGAATCATATTGGACCATCGGTAGTGGAGGGGTTTGAGGTGGTGGTTGATTGGTGATGGGTTCGATGCTGGCAGCATGGCCACCAACACCAGCTGCACTGTATCAGTGGTGTGGCGTTGCCACCTCTGTCGAGCCACCGGGAGGTTGATATGGGTCTGTCGATTTTTTGTATTGGGCTTCATCTTATTGAATTAGATTTTGTTGGTCGAAGTGGGTAATGGCGTGGCGGCGTTGATGTTGGCGTCATAGTGTGGTTACTTTTTGTGCTGTTGGTGCTGTCAACATTGTATTGGTGGTGCTGGGGTGAAACGGTGAAAGTTTGTTAGGTGTTGCAGTGGTGGGTTTGTGACGGCAGGGTTTGGGCAGGTTGGGTTTGGAAGGCTGAAGGATGGTGGGGCAACAGTGGGCTCGGGCTATGATAGTGGTGGGGAGAGGAATTGGTTGTCGGTGGTGGTGGGTCTTTAGGTGTTTATTTATGGTGATTAAAGTAAGTGAGGTGGTGGTGTTGACGATTACAGCTGAGGTGATGGAAGCAGATGGATGAGGGAGGTGATGACGACGATGGAGGCAGTTAAAGCAATTGGCAATAGAGGTGGATTTGCTGATAGAAAAGTAGAAGGGACGTGCTGTGTAAGGGCCATTTTGGGGCAAAATTTCTAAAACTAGCCCCTAAAAGGACCTGTTAGGCGAAAATTCATAAAAAATGGAATCTTAACTGTCTGTTCTACGACGTGGATGGCTGAGATGCGCTAGGCAAATAGGGGTTTTTCCAGCGCTAGATGTGGATCAATTCCCTGTTCAATGTTAATGTGTACTAAAATCTATGTTCGAAGACAAATCCAATGGAATGGTTTCCTTTTTGCTCAATCCTCTGTAGGTTTGCCTTTCACTTTCATTACTTGTAGGCTGTAGTAGACCCGTTGAGATAAATTGGGAAAAAATATCTATTGATTATTTGATAAATGCATGCCAAATTGACGTTCAGGAAATTGTAATAGAGAACTGAATTTTGATGTCAATTGACAGGCACAACTTTTATGTCTTTCCGCGTCAAGAATTGTTAGCCAATGGTCCATCTTATGAGTTCCTGTGCCAGACAACCTCAATGGGCTTTTTGGCACAGTATCAGTTTGATTTCAATGCGTGCATTTACGAAGGTAGTTCACTTAACTTTCCTTTCTATCTATATCTTTCTTTGGCTGTGTTCTTGGCAGGAACTAGAATTCTGTATCACTTGTTCTTTCATGCGCTTTAACTTTGATGGTAACTGAAGGCTTGAAGGGTCTGAGCACTCTGTCTAAAACATAATTTCTTTTCACCATGAACCAGATTAACCTAAGTTTAGAGTCAGAAACGTTATACATCTGCAGATCTGAGACACCAAAGGTGAATGCTATAAAAAACTTTAATTGTTATGAAATATTTTACCATATGAAAGAGATAGAAAGGGAGAACAACAATGCATTAGAAGGTATTGTTCGCATTAACTATGGTCAACAGCTACTTCGATAGTAGAGGAAACGTTTTATCGACAAATTTGGTTTGTGTAGGATTTTCAGAGTCCTACGTGTAAATGTTAGGGGTATTTGCATGTGTCTGGTTGGTTTGTGCTGTTAATTTTTGGTGCCTGCTAATTCATTGAGTGCATAGCAAAGTTTGATTTATGTTGTAATATACCATTATGCTTCTTCTGTTGCTTCAATTTTGAGATTTTACACTCCTGCATAATCTCAGGGGTATCTTATTTATCCAGAGGTCAAGAAGATGAAGCACGGAGACGCTTAAATGTGGTATACGAGGATGACTTATCAGAGTCGGCGAGTAAATCTAAAGAAATTGGAGACAAACCATCAGCGAGAATGTCAGATATTCTCTTTGCAGCGAGACTGAAGAACAGAATCAGAGAATGGCGTGATGGATTATTGTGGGTCAAGAATGGGGGATCTGACTCTCAGGGAATGTCAAATGACTCAACCGAGCAATTCCAGACCATCTTCTTCAAGATGCGCCCAGCCCTTAAACTGAATGGGTTTACTTCCCACCAGCTAAGGTTGATACATTTGGTAATGTTTTATGTGCGGTCTTAACAATTATTTGACCAATCTCTCTCTCTCTCTCTCTCTCTCTCTCTATATATATATATATATATATATATATATATATACACATATATATATATATATGTATGTATGTAAATTGATAGGTAGGTATATATAGATATTGTATGGTCTCTCTGATGGATATATTAGCAAGTCGAACCTCACCGCCACATTTTAATATTTTATGCTGATCAATTTGTTCCCTTTCATGAATGTTGTTCTCACTGCTTGTTGTTCATCGATGAATGTTCTATTCATCCATCCACATTGTCTTACAGATATGGCAATTTATGATTTTTTTGACTTTGACCGGGTTATACGGTATTTAATTTTTTTGACCCGTAGGTAGTATTTAGTCAATATATAGTATAATTATATCCCAAGTCATAGCCGGTAGCATCTACTGCCAGCCTATTCTTTCTATAGCAGATAATCACTACCGTCCAACACTGGCACCTTTACTCCTTTAATCGCCATGGCCGTGACCGTGAATCGATGAATTAATTGTTTCTATCTGGTCTTTCGACAATAGATTGTATGATGGATCATTATGCTTATGAATGATAGATCATGAATGTGGGTACAGATGTACTGAATCATATGCTTATGAAATAGATTAGTGGGTTTTGGGTTGAATTCATAGCGGTTTGCATATCATGCACGGAAAGGGTACTTGAGAAATTGTGTCTCACACAATAAGTGGTCCTGCCTACAACGTAATCATGTCCTGAAAATTATGTACATCTTCCCTCGTAGCTCATAGGTAGGAATCTCCTTGACTTAAAGTCTGTACTTTGTGTCAAAGTAAAGTTTCAAATTCTTTCTTACTTACATTTGGATTTTTTTCCTTCTGTTGCTGTTAGTGTTTATTAGTCTATGGGATTTTGTGCTTAATGAATTTTTATTTTGCTTCTTTCTTTCTTCGCATCATTTTGATTGCACATTTGCAAAATTTTTGTGAGTACTTATTTCTAAAAATTGAACTGTGCAGGTGACAGAAAAGCATTTCAAAGATCTTGCTTACATCCGTGTGACTGATGAAATATCTTGTCAGCAATTAATTGTCTACACAGAATCAAAAAATGACAGGGACTTACTTATGGTAAGATTTGCAATTGAAATTTCAGATGTTTTGCTTTTTTTTTTTTTTTGGTTGTATATGTGTACCATTTGGTTTTTATTGTTCTAAGAAGTCTCTTGATTGTTGATTGTTAGATTGATATATGTGAGGACTCAGAGTTGTTTGGGCTCATTCATTTGTTGAAGTATAGAATTTTAACTTAGAATACACCACCTTATAGTTAGCCATTGAGAAACATTGAGAGTCTTCACATATTTAAAGTGGTGGACGATACTAACCTTACACATAAAAATTTACAGATTTCTTACCGTCATCTTTGGAAAGGTGGATGCATGCTTTGCATAGTTTAGAGGAGTGAATGAGTCGGGTTAAGTTTGACCTATTACAGGCCTCCCCCCTTTTAAGTTGCCATGTCGATAAATGCATTTCAATATCTCGTTTGAGGCTTAGACTGTTAACTTTTGTGTCACCGAGGTGAACAGGGAGTATTTATGGAGATAAAAATGTGTATATGAGCATGATGTCATGGATGCCTTGTTTTCTATTTCATGAAGATGGAATTGCTTCATATCTTTTCCTTATTTTTCCATCTCGATGTTATGCAGAAAGAGGTAAAGCACTGCCTTCGAGCAGAAGCAGAAAGGAAAATCAAAGCTGCGATTGGTTTTCGGCATGTGATTGACCTCCTTTCCTCGGAGAAGAAGTTGATTGTAGGTCACAATTGCTTTCTTGGTATGAGCACTTTCCCTAGACTTCTTAAGAAGTTGCATACTTGTTGCGTGTTTTACTGACATACTCTGTTATCATGCAGATATTGCACACATATACAGTAAATTCTTAAGTCCTCTTCCTTCAACTGCTGAGGAATATGTTGCCTCTCTCCACGATTACTTTCCATCCATAATTGACACGAAAATAATCTTGAATGCGAACAATATATTTCAGTATATGATGAAGAAGAGCAGCACATCACTATCTAAAGCTTTTGCTGTCTTGTGTCCACAAATAGCTTCTGGTGTGAAAAGCTCTGGTTTGGCTGATAAACCCTGTGTCAAAGTGGAGGTTCAAGTGGATGACATGAGGTTTGCTTCCCACCTATACCTCTCTAGGGTCAAATTCTTCATTATGTTTCTAATTTACACACTGTAGCAGGCTGGCAACATTTGCCTACTTGTTACTTGCTTTGTATTACTATGTGACACTTATCTAATCACATCACGTAGATCGAGTTAGGTTTTCCTCCATCAGGAAATTAAATAAGTGTCTAGGATGTTGCTGTCGCCCCTTGTTACTTTCTTGTTCTGTTTTCCAGATTAAGATGAGCCACACCACTTATCCTTTAAGCCACTTGCAGGTCCTCGAATTGGAATTCTGGAGCCAAACATGAAGCTGGCTATGATGCTTTTATGACTGGGTGTGTTTTCGCCCAGGCATGCACTCATTTAGGTATCGATTTCAATCTTCAAGCACCCCCTGCAAACCTTGTTCAGGAAGAGAAGCTTCAGAAGCACATCAATCTTCTCTATCTCAGCTGGACCAATGGAGACATTGTTGATCTGAGGACTGGCAGGCGCACTGCAGAGTCTTCAACTTCTAATCTCCTCAAAACTCGGTACCCAGAGATTGTCTACTCAAAAATTGCTTTAGTGTGGGGTTTCCCATCCAAGCTCAAGGCAAGAGAGATTAGAGAAAGTATCTCAAAAGTTTTTGGCCTGACGTCTGTTACATCTGTCTACCACTTGGATGAAACTGCAGTATTTGTTCAGTTTAGCAGAACAGAGTTTGTCTCTGGTTTTCTAGAGTTGAAGGCAACCTTAGAAAGAAATAATGATCCAATCTCTGTTTTGCATCCGCTCTCAAAGATTTTAGAAGGTGGACGCACTCGTGCAGCCAGTTATGAGGTTTATAAAGAAATATGCAGCTCCCCTATTTCAAAAGTTCTGTTTGCAGATCAGGCTGAGGCAGTTGGTATCAAATGGAAGACCAAATTGCACCCTAAGGTAGAGGCAGAAATTCAAGGAGAGGAGAATTTGGCCAGCGAAAATAGATCAGAAAGTTTTGCTGATTCTCCCTCTAAAATCGGGATTCAGAAAATGAACACTGGCATGGATGTTCCGTCAGGTGGCCAGTTTCCTAGTGATCGATTAATAGATTCCATGTATCCTGTTCAAGCCCAGGCATGTAAGATTTGATTTGTAACTTCTGGTCTATTATACATCTATTTTTTTTCTTCTTTCCAAGATTATTTGCTCTGTGTCGACGGAAATTCTGTCATAGTAAGATGTAGGTCTTTAGGGGTGTAGCAGGATGAACATGGCGAGATTTATTATTCAGAGCTAGGTTTACTTTTTCCACATTGGCGGTTTTGATTCATTCTCATGCTTGCTTTGGTCTTTAGGTGCTTTCTAACTGGAAAATTTTTGGCTGCTACTTGGTTTTAGCATGATAACTTTAGCCTCTCACATAGCAATAATTGATAATCGCTAAATATATTTAGTGATATCACTTTCAGCGACAATTCATTACAATGTTATTTGTGTCATTGAAAAAAAGTTACTAAAAGTATGTAACAACCATTAGATGTCGCTATACGGGAAGTTGTAGCTATATTTTCATTACTGACTTTGCTGGGCATCGAGCTACAATTCAATCAGCCAAAATTGAGACCAAGAGCTCTAGTAGGAGCTATGAGATGATGGAAACGAAAGAGACCTCAAACATAACCGAATAAGATACATAATCAGATAAAGAAATCATCAATCAACCAGAGTACCACCAAAATGGTGAAATGAAGCAATTACAGAAGCAAACTTCATCCTACCAAGCAAAAACTACTGCTGCCTACATAAACAAATACAGGATGACAAACACTCCTTCAAGAGCAGTCGTGAAATAAGATGCAACCACCAGTTTGTTTGTAGAGCTCAGACCAGGCGGCCCCCAGTTATCGGAATCCCAACCTTCCCCTCCGCCTGATCCACCACCTGTTCCACCGCCTGCTGTAGGTGACGGTGCTGATGCTGGTGGCTCTATTGCGGAATGGTGCATTACGCGGATAATCAGTTTCTGACCAGATTTGCAGTGACCAGGCTGGCCACTGACGAAATAGAAGAACCCAGGGCGGTCTAACTGAAACACCGTGCTTCCACCTTGGAATTTGGAAATGGGATTCGCTAAGTTACAGCTTTTGTAATCTGCGGAGTGTACTACCAGCACAGAGTCCTTTCTATACTTGAATACTGAAACAAAAACAAGCGTACAATATTGTAAAACTTGGAGAAGTAGTTTATAAAGCCACAAGGAATACTTCTACTGATTCATAAAGCCCTATGTATGTACTGTAAGAAGTTGGGCTTCAGTTTTCATTTTCATGGTTTTCTTTGGGTTCGATGAGAATTTGAGAACATTGGACTGTAGGCTACCTTTTTTTTTTTTTCATTTTTGGCCTTAGTACCCTTGTCGTAAATCGAGATTCTGCCACTTGTTGGCTTGAAAGCAGAATACCAAGATGATTTCGCTACAACAAAACTGGAATCTGTCTAGTTTTGAAAACAAGAAGTTTGCGAATGGGAAGGCTATCCACACCGCGTACTGGGCTAGTGGGCTTAATGTAGTCACTATTAGCTTCTCTTTTCATGATCATGCACATGCTCTAATAACGAGTGTTCGTTAACTCTTTTTGCTTTCATTTTCATGAAAAAGATATTTTTGAAAATGCTTTTCGAGGCATTCCTCTCATGCACACACTATGCCATTAACAAGAAGTACTCTTTCAAAGAAAAACGGGCATCAAAGAAAGGCCTTACAGAGTGTATCACCCACGCGGAATCGGTTTCCGGCCGCCCACGCATTGTAGGACTTGGTCTTGTTGCCTGCTGGCTTGACCCAACCCTTCTCACCACCCACTTGAAACTGATGAGAAGACACCGAGAGGTTGACCATGGAGATCCATAGCAGAGAGGAGAGCAAAGCAAAGTTCAAGGCTTTGGAGGTTGCTGAAAGGGAAGCCATTGGAAGTGGTGGTTTCTTTCAGTCTCAGTCAGTCACACAAATGTTGGCAGGAACTAAAGGGCAGACTGGTGTTTAGGGTTATATAATAGTAGGTTGTGGGGTGGGGGAATGGGGGAGGTCATGCAGTTTAGTCAGTTATACCTCAGGTAAAGCGGAGGAGGTTAATGGGGAAGTGGGGTGCTGGGCAGTTTAATTAGCTCTGTACGTATGACCCTTTCAAATGGTTTGTTTAGTGGGCGTAGTGGGTTTTTAGGACTAATTATGGACCGTTTCGTGACAATGTTGCGACATTGAAACAACCATGAAAAGTTAACATAATGCTGCAGAATTATCCTCCTAATTAGCTGAATGTTCCTTCCAAGCTTGTGCTGCATGGAATACGAAGCACAATATATATTATGAAAGAGAGGTTGGTTTCAAGCGGAGAGTGACATGAGTTTGTGAGCCTGAAAAGCAAGCAGATCTGGTTGCACGAGGGTATGAGCTTCATTAGTTGCATCACTGGGTTACAACATGATCTGAAAAATAGAGGTTACAATGGGACAAGAGGTGGCCATTGGGCTGGGCAAATGCGATGGTCTTTAAACCCAAAATCGCTTTGTATAACAATTCATAACGTTTCACATTAAGAAAAAAGCTATTTTCACCCCTAATATGTTAGTTTATCCATTTGTTTGTCATTGTAAAGTGAACATTTACAATTTTTCAGTTAAGCAAGTAGTCCCTTTCTTGGTTACAAGAGTAGCTACGCTACTATCCTAGAAAATCAAAAGTAATTTTGATTATGTTTCCAACCAAATCGAAAGGATAAGTTAAAAGGAGAAATCTCCTGGGTTATAAGAAGATAGCTACAACTACTCGTATAATGATAATTAATAGCACAAACCACAAAATAAATATTCATGACCATCTCTTCCGCTAATTTTGTACGTCCTTTTCTTCTAAGACTTAGCTAACGAACGTGACATCGTGTTATAGCAAAATAAATATCATGTAAGACTCGTCCATTTTTTCGATATAATGCAGTGCTAGAACGTCCCATCTGAGATTTAAGATAAGCATGTGAGTAAAGCTAATTGCATGCGTGTAGCTTAAGCTAGAAATCCAAAAAGTTCAAACAAGGAGGCTTTTTTGGGAGGCCAAATGATGAGAGTTAGCGGCAAAGCTCCCTGCAAAGCTCATTTAACCAATGGTCCAAAGAACTGTAAATGAAAATATGAAGGCCAAATTGTTTTGTCTCTGTGTCGAAGCAGCAGCCTAAGAGGAGACTACCTCGCCATCCTTTGGGCACTGATATAGCTAAAAATATCCCTCCAATTTACGGAGGACACGTGGCAGTTATGACACGTAACCCATACTGGCTCATTACTGATATGGCATTTACCGTATCAAGCACCGGGCAGAATCCTAAAGAGGCTCTGACTCTATCAGTTCAGATTGACATGAGATCTTCTAGGATCCTAATTAGATTCTGATTAGAGTTGGTCAAAACCCAGTCCTACTAGGACTCCTCCTTCTACCACTATATAAAGGGGTCAAGCCCCTCAGGTAAAGACAAGTTCACACACAATCACATATTGTGTCTTACTGCTTCTTCAGAGTTCTACATTGTTAGCCATCTTTGACTTAAGCATCGGAGCGTTCCCCGCCGGAATCCCACCCGGCGGTCACTCCGTGTTCTCTTTTGCAGGCTTGATTTCTAGTGTGGTTCCCGATCCAGTTTTTAGCTGTAACAGATTGGCGCCATCCGTGGGACCACTACAGGGAACATGGCCAATCACTCTTCTTCTAGCGACTCTTCACATAGTCGTTCTCCACACCGTCACGCCCGAACGAGCATCTCTCGTCGACTCAGTCGTGACCACCGTTCGACACCTTTGCGTCGTCGTGCCGATTCTGCGGAAGATGCACACGTTAACGTAACATCAGCAACTCCCGAATCAGAAGCTAGACCTCGAAGAAATCGCTCTCCGACGTCTACTCTGAAAAACGGGGACCTTCGTCATCGCCTGAACCGTAAGTTATTCAAAACACCCCATGCCGAACTTACAAAAGAGATCCACGAGCTGAAAGATGTCATGAACACTCTTCAACAAAAGCTCAACATGGCGGTGGCTCCTCCATCCACTTACCATTCTCATCTTGACCCCGGCGATCTTCGCCTCCGTCTCACCTCGAGATCAAGCTACGGCCGCAAATACAGATCAGCGGCCGATCCGACTTTCAATCCTAAAGAGAAGGGCGAAGAGCACATGACCAGGAGTGGATCGTGCTACCGTCGTGATCCTTCCGTCGAAGACAGTACCAACTCCTCTCCCGCACAGCCCGCTGAAGCTGAGACCCTTCAAAAATCTATCCACCGAAAGAGGACTCCTGAGTTTCGTACCCGAGGACTGGACTCTTGGAAGATTGTCCCTAGATATCGTTATACGGAATGATCTCCCCCGAGAGAAGAATCTGGATATCCGTTATCCGAGGCCATCGAGAAAGCAAAGTTGCCTCCCAATTTTTGAATGCCTCAGTGTGATCTCTACGACGGAACCGGAGATCCAGGAGAACATGTCTACCAGTTTGAAACAAACATGCTCCTCCTCCAGGTCTTAGATGCTGTCATGTGCAGAGCCTTCCCTACCACCCTAAGGAAAGCTGCTCACGCATGGTTCAAATCTTTACAACCAAGATCTATCTACTCCTTTGGCCAATTATCGAATCTCTTTCAAAAGCACTTTGTAAGCAGTGGCTCCCAAAGGAAGAACTCGGCAAGTCTGCTAAACATTGTGCAAGAGAAAAATGAGTCTTTGGCATGCTTTCTCGGACGATTCAATGCAACCACTTTGGAAATTGACAACTTGGATGAATCCGTGAAGTATATTGCATTCCTCCGAGGCCTTCGACCCACATCCAAGTTCGTTTTCTCTGTGAACAAAAGTCCTCCAGGTAATATGAAAACCCTTCTCGAGAAGGCTAACAAATATATTCAAGCAGAAGAATACCTGGAGACACACAAGGACCGACGTGGAGAAGGGAAACCAGAACAGAAGAAACGATCTCGAGAAGTAACTCCTCCAGAAGGAAAGTCAGCAAAACATTCTAAACGACGTCCAAAAGACACGTTTAATCTGACACCCCTCAATGCAAAGCCATCGCAGATTCTTCACGAGATCAAAGACAACAAGGCTCTCCAGTGGCCAGACAGAATGAAATCCCGACCAAACAAGAGGAACAAAGATTTGTGGTGTCACTGTCACAACGATCATGGCCACACAACTGACAACTGCGGGTCGCTCAAACGAGCAATTGAGGCCCTTATCAAGCGTGGCCAGTTGAGAAAGTTTGTAGCTCCTGGAGAAGGAAGACAACAAACACCACCGGCCATGGAAGAAAGAGAAGATCGGGAAGAGAATGCGGGTACAATCAACACTATATCTGGGAAAATAGCCGCAGGAGGCTCATCAGGTTAGGCTCGCAAAGCATACGCCAGAGAGGTGTGCGTAACGAGCCCGCCCCCGAATAAGAAGCTAAAAACGGTACCCACAGCGACGATCACCTTTTTCGATGATGATTCGAAGGACATAAAAACTCCCCACGACGACCCATTAGTCATCACCATTAAAGCTGGGAACTTTGATGTAAAACGTGTCTTGATTGATAACGGAAGTTCCGTAGAAATCTTATTCCACGATGCATTCAAGAAGATGAATATTCCAACGAACCGTCTCCGAAAGATGGATACACCGTTGTATGGATTTTCCAATCATCCCGTTGCATCCGAAGGTATTATCGCACTCCCAGTTGCGATTGGCACACCTCTGGCACAAGCCAACTTCATGCTTGATTTTGTGGTGGTGAAAGTCCCCTCAGCATACAATGCCATATTGGGACGACCAGCACTCAATCAGTTACAAGTGGTAGTGTCAACTTATCACCTCAAGATGAAGTTCCCCATGGAACATGGGATTGGAGAGGTGAAAGGAGACCAAACCACAGCTCGTCAGTGCTACGTGACTTCATGCCGATCGAAGAACAAAGAAGCACTGATTATCGAAGACCTCTGGGAGGACACAAAGATGCAAATAGGAGAACCTGTTGAAGATCTTGTGAGCATTGAAGTATATCCCGGAGAAGAAAACAAAACGGTTCGCATAGGCTCAAATCTTAAGGAAGACACCAAGCTCGAGCTGGTGAACCTATTGAGAACCTATGCGGATATTTTTGCATGGACAACCGCAGACATGCCAGGGATTGATCCCGAAATCATTACCCATAGGCTGAATGTCGACCCATCCAAAAAACCTGTTAAGCAGAAGAAGAGGACTTTTGCGCCAGAAAGACAAGAGAAGATTGAAGAAGAAGTAGAAGTAGAAGTAGATAAACTCTTGACTGCAAACTTCATAGAAGAGATCTACTACCCGGATTGGATCGCCAACATTGTCATGGTTCCTAAACCCGGCGATAGATAGTGAATTTGTATTGATTACACTGACCTGAACAAAGCATGCCCGAAGGATAGCTACCCGCTTCCAAGGATTGGCCTTCTTATTGACGCTACTTCAGGCCACGAACTGCTCAGTTTCATGGATGCATATTCTGGTTATAACCAGATCATGATGCACGAGGATGATGTTTCCAAAACATTGTTCATCACGGAAAGAGGGTTGTACTGCTACAAAGTAATGCCCTTTGGCCTCAAGAACGCCGGGGCAACGTACCAACGCCTGGTGAACATGATTTTTCGGGACATGATCGGGAAGAACATGGAAGTTTATGTTAACGATATGCTCGTCAAAAGCGTAAACTCTGAATTCCATGTCGAAGACTTGAAGGAAACTTTCAACATTCTTCGAAAGTATCAGATGAAGCTGAATCCACTCAAATGCGCTTTCGGGGTCGCATCAGGAAAAATTTTGGGGTTTATGGTTTCTCAAAGAGGGATTGAGGCGAACTCAAAAAAAATCAAGGCCATTCAAACCATGACGTCCCCAAAAACCATCAAACAAGTACAAGAGCTAACAGGAAGGGTCACAGCTTTGGGAAGATTCATGGCTCGATCCGCCGAACGATGCTTACCATTCTTCAAAGCCATCAGAAAAGCGAAGAACTTCGTTTGGACGGACGACTGTCAGAAATCGTTTGAGGAACTAAAACGTACTTGAGTTCTCCACCCCTACTTTCAAAACCACTTCCTGGCAAAAACTTGTTTCTGTACCTCTCGGTCACTGAAGTCGCAGTTAGCACTGTTCTAATCAGAGAGGAAGATGGAGTCCAGAAACCTATCTATTACATCAGCAAAGTCTTACAGGACGTAGAGACGAGATATTCAAAGATTGACAAGATCGCACTAGCCCTTATCATATCAGCTAGGCGTCTTCGACCCTATTTCCAGTCTCATACCATTATCGTACTGACTGATCAACCACTTAGAAAGGTCTTACTAAGCCCAGAGGCATCAGGAAGATTAGTCAATTGGTCCGTCGAGCTGGGAGAGTTCGATATCAAATATAAACCTCGCACTACGATTAAAGCTCAAGCCCTAGCAGACTTCATTGTCGAATGTACATTACCTGAAGAACCCCCTCAATTGGTAATTTATGCGGCTCCAGATCCTTGGAATCTTTACGTAGATGGTTCTTTAGCTCTTGGTAGTAGCGGAGCCGGACTTATTCTTATAAGTCCAGAAGGCTTTACTATTGAGTACGCGCTTCGCTTTGGATTTCAAGCCTCAAATAACGCAGCAGAATATGAAGCTCTTCTCGCGGGGATAAGGCTAGCACATGCCTTGAAGGTAGACTCACTATCCATTCATAGTGATTCCCAACTTGTGGTCAATCATGTCTTGGGAGACTACGAGGCCAGAGACAAAAGAATGGCTCAATATCTCAACTTAGTTAAAACTTCAGCTGTGAAGTTTCAAAACTTCACCATTCGCCAAATACTTGCTATCAGAATACTCAGGCAGATACACTATCCAGGCTTGCTTCGGCTGAAGAAACGGATGTCCGGCGCCCGATATACCTTGAATTCCTCAAGGATCGCAGTATCAGTTCTCAAACTGAGGTTAAAACAATAGAACAAGAACCCTGTTGGATGGACATGATCGTCACATACTTGTCCACAGGAGAATTACCCAGTGAAAGACATGAGGCAAGGAACCTTTGTGTCAAAGCTACTCGGTACACTTTGGTAGAAGTTACTTTATACAAGAAATCATTCAGCCTTCCATACCTTAGATGTCTGCACCCGTCAGAATCTATATACGCACTGCAAGAAGTCCATGAAGGGATTTGTGGACAACATCTTGGGGGGAGGACATTGGCACAGAAAATCTTAAGGCAAGGGTATTACTGGCCTACGATGCAGAGGGATGCCATAGAATTCACGATAAGATGCGATAAGTGTCAGAAGTTTGCACCAATTTCTCATACACCAGTTGTTCCTTTAACCTCGATTGTTTCTCCAATACCCTTTACTGTATGGGGAATGGATCTACTAGGACCTTTTCCCATGGCTTCGGGCCAACGACGATTTGTGATTGTGGCGATAGACTACTTCACCAAATGGACTGAAGCAGAATCTCTGGCAACTATTACTTCAGCCAAGTGTGAAGATTTCTTTTGGAAAAACGTCGTCTGCCGTTTTGGGGTGCCAAGAACTTTGGTCGTTGATAACGAAAAACAATTTGATAATAACAATTTCCGGACCTTCTATACGAATCTCTCGATTGATTTGAGATTTACCTCCGTCGCTCATCCACAATCCAATGATCAGACTGAAAACATAAATCGAAGCATCTTACAAGGACTAAAGAAGAAGTTAGACGAAGCTAAAGGCGCATGGGTGGACGAACTCCCAAAAGTATTGTGGGCTTATCGAACTACTCCACATTCGGTCACTGGAGAAACGCCTTTCTTACTCTGTTATGGAACATAAGCAATGTTGCCAGTTGAAATAGGAGTTCCAACGATACGGGCGCTGCATTTCCATGAGGTTAACAACGAAGCTGGACTACGAGCCAATCTTGATTTGCTTGATGAAACTCGAACTCAAGCCCATGAACGATCTGTTGTTATAAAGCAACGAGTCGCACGCTATTACAATCAAAGAGTTCTCTCCAAGCAGTTTCAAGAAGGAGACTTGGTCCTGCGCAAGTTAGAAGTCTCCGATCCCAAGGCAGCGACGGGAAAGTTATCTCCAAACTGGGAGGGACCCTATCGTGTTATAAAGGTCCTCAAACCGGGCGCCTATGCACTGGGAACACTTTCTTGGGAGCCCATCCCTCATACTTGGAATGCTGAGAATTTGAGGAAATACTACCAATAGCATCTTGCCTCGAGGCTAGACACTTCTTTTTTCGGGGGATAAGGGCCCAGACCTTATCAAAACCCCAATCTTTTAGAAATTGTCTTAAGAAAGATAATTTCGAGCAATCCAATGTAAACTTTATTTTTTCTCGAGCAATAAAGTTATTTTTCTCAGCATTGTTGCGATGTAAGCTTAGCCAAAACATTTTGTCCGAACAGAGTGATGGCCGAACACTCTGCCCGAACAGAGTGATGGCCGAACACTCTACCCGAACAGAGTGATCAATTTAGCCAAAATATTATGTCCGAACAAAGTGATGGCCGAACACTCTGCCCGAACAGAGTGAGCAATTTAGCCAAAACATTCTGTCCGAACAGAGTGATGGCCAAACACTCTGTCCGAACAGAGTGATCAATTTAGCTAAAATCAATCTGCCCGAACAGAATGATGGCCGAACACTCTGCCCGAACAGAGTTATCAATTTAGACTAAAACATTCTGTCCGAACAGAGTGATGACCGAACACTTTGCCTGCACAGAGTATATAACTCTTGGGTTTTATAAAATACAAGAGAAGGCCAAACAGATTAGCTACAGATCTAAGTCCGTGAAGAAACAAAAGTTAATGGGGGCATCGTCACTCCACCAAAGCTTTTTACTTCTTCGAAGTTTAGGCCGAGCGAGGGTGCTCGACTTCTTTGCCAACTCTTTAAGTGACGAATAAAGGGTTTGAGTCAAAGTAAACATTATTAATACTGTGTGAATGGTAAACACAAACCATAAGAAACACATAGTAAAGGATCAACATGAAATAAAAGATAAAGAGTTTTATAATAAAGCCCTTGAAAGGGCATTAAAATTCTCTGTCTAGATAAACAACAAAGCCCAGATACAAGGGCTAAAATTTAGGGCTCGGGTGCATCACCAGACGGACCTTTCCCCGGAGGATGAGAAGCTGCGGCATCTCCCGCCTCTGAAGGCATAGCAGTCTCTCTAGATGGAGACGCCACCGTAGGCAGAACGAAATCCTCCAAGGGGATGTCAGGAAAGCGCTCAACAAACATCTCATTGGCCTTTGTAAAGCCAAGATCATAGATCTCAAGGCCATCTTCGGTCCGCTTCTTCAGCCATTTGTCCCCCGCATTTCCATCCAAGAAGTCACGGATGCCTTGGTCTCGAGCTTTGGTTACCTCTTCTGCCGCCTTCCTTTTTACTCGCTCCAACCTCTTCTCCAGAGTCGCAATCTTAGCAAGATAATCTTCCTCTCGATTACTCAGCTCTTCAGCACGATGAGTAGCTTCTTGTGCCTCCTTAATGGCATCCCTCTTCTGATGAGCTTCCTACGCGGCCACCTGCCTCGCCATCTCAAAGCGTGAAAGCATTTTAGACCCGCTCACATACATCTGCAATAAAGATTAGAACGATCAGCAAAATAAAGTCCGAAAGTAAATACAAGGGAAGACTAGAAGAAAGAATCTCACCGTATACACAGCCTAAGCAAAGGATAGCAAAGGTCTTGTGAGTTTGGTTCTGAAATATTTCCTTGTCCAGAGGAAGAACTCTGTGAACAAGGTGTTGCTCTGAAATCTGACTATCTGGCATCCCAACATCATTGGAACGAAGAGTCCATCTGGGACAAAAGATGGGATCCTCTTTGACGGACACCTTCTCCACGATCTACGGAGAGTGGTCGGGAGGGATAACCCTTGTGTTCTTTGGAGCAGGGGGCAACTCTGCACTTGGCTGCTTTTCTTTCCTTTTCCCTTTGGCTTTCTGCAAGACGCCAAGAAAACCTCATTGCGGCGTTTTTCCACTTTCGCTGGCCATTTCTACAAAGGAGTTGGCAATCAATA
The DNA here is from genome assembly GCA_033070095.1 of Escallonia herrerae. Lineage (NCBI taxonomy): Eukaryota > Viridiplantae > Streptophyta > Magnoliopsida > Escalloniales > Escalloniaceae > Escallonia > Escallonia herrerae. Next base: position 3,338 of record JAVXUP010003374.1, on the reverse strand, counting down.
CAAGAATACACATTCAAAACAAAGACTGAAACCAAAAGCCTATTTAAAGCACACCTAGAGATGGGCTCTCAGTAGGAAATGTGCTAAAGATAGTAGGCGCAGGAGGAGGGGTTACAGCTCCAGCTGGAACAAGCATGCGAGGAATGATCCTCGCCCATTCTAGTTGCTGCTCTGATAAGGGTTCATCAATGGAAAGTCCGCCCCGAAGTTTGATGTGGCTAAAAATGTGTTTGGTAAGGTTGTTGGGAGCAGGCTTACCAGGGTTCTCAAAATCCTTACATTAAGGATTCCATTCTCTGTCAAACGGAAGCTTCCCTTTATCAGAATGGCCAATGAAGAAGTATCTTGAGTGCCAACCGTTATTCGATTTTGGCCCCCCTTTCAGAAGTCGTTGCCTGCTGTGAATATAGTACCATCCTGGACAATTGGCAACTCCCTTGACGAAACAGATTTCAAAGAATACTCTCATAAAATCTGTTGTATCTGGTTTGTAGCCTGAAGTCTGAACCAGATAAATGAGCCCGACAAGCTTCCTCCAGCCATTGGGAACAAGTTAACCTGGGGCCATGTGATAATGCTCGAAGAAATGAAGAACAAAAGGGTGAAGAGGAAGCCTGTATCCAGATCTCACTTGCTCTTTGTATATCCCAGTTTCATACTTCGTTCCATAGTTGGCTGGTTCTTGCAAGCCAGGAAGACGAGCATACCAGCCTACGGGAAGAGGATATTCCCGGAGCAATTCCACCAAATCTTTGGTAGACATTTTACTCGACTTCTCATCTGCCGTATACCAAGGCTTAGGATTAGCCTCATCTTCGGCTTGATCCTTAACGTCGCCTAAGGCATTCTTGGCAGACAAAGATGGAGATGGTTGGGAGGTTGAAGGCTGGAGAGGTTGAGAAGATGAAGGGTGTAGTGGTTCTGAGGATAAAGATCGAAGAAGATGTGGATTTGAAGTCCCAACTTCACTACTTGAAGTTAAAACTCGACCTGATCTTGAGGATGAACTACTGCTAATGACTACGTCCTCTTCAGGAGATGAAGCAGAGACTGAGGACTCGGACATGTCTTCTAAACAAAGTACGAAAACTTGAAATGCTAAACAAAAAGAGGAGATGAAGATAGACTTACTTGAAGTAAAGAATGCTTCCAAATGATTCGAGTGAGGTAAAAATAAAGTAGAGATCTCCTTTTATAGAGAAAACCCCGATAACCATTTCTTGGGAGGCACAACGGTTCATCTGACTCTTACGTGTCACAAGCTAAGAGAATGGAAGTTCGAAAATTCAAAATCTCCAGCTCAAAGGCATTAATTGAAAGAGGGACACGTGGACATAAACCGAGAACTCCGTCCGAACAGAATTCTGTCCGAACACTCTGCCCGAGCAGAGTGACAACGGCCGAGCAGAGTTCTACCCGAACAGAATCCCGTCCGAACACTCTGCCTGAGCAGAGTGACAACGGCCGAGTAGAGTTCTGCCCGAACAGAATCCCGTCCGAACACTCTGCCTGACCAGAGTGACAACAGCCGAGCAGGATTCTGCCCGAACAGAATCCCGTCCGAACACTCTGCCCGAGCAGAATTCTGCCCGAACAGAATCCCGTCCGAACACTCTGCCCGAGCAGAGTGACAACGGCCGAGCAGAATTCTGTCCGAACAGAATGTCGACCGAACACTCTGCCCGAGCAGAGTGACAACGTCTGAACAGAATTCTGTCCGAACAGAATGTCGTCTGAACACTCTGCCCGAGCAGAGTGACAATGGTCGAGCAGAATTCTGTCAGAACAGAATGTCGTCCGAACACTCTGCCCGAGCAGAATGACAACGGCCGAGCAGAATTCTGGCCGAACAGAATGTCATCCGAACACTCTGCCCGAGCAAAGTGACAACGGCCTAGTAGAATTCTGGCCGAACAGAATCCCGTCTGAACACTCTGCCCGAGCAGAGTGATAACGGCCGAGCAGAATTCTAGCCGAACAGAATTTCGTCCGAGCATATTGACGACGGCCGAGCAGAATTCTGTCCGAACAGAACCTCCTCCTAACACTCTGCCCGAGCAGAGTGACAACGGGCGAGCAGAATTCTATCCGAACAGAATCCCATCCGAGCAGAATTCTGTCCAAACAGAATCCCGTCCGAGCAGAAGTCTGTCCGAACAAAACCGTGTCCAAGCATAACTATGTCCGAGCAGAACTATGTCCGAGCAGAGCACTCTTTGGATATTTGAAATGCCAGACAAACAGATTCAATTCTGTTTTTGGCATATTTCACTATCACTAGTGGAAAAAGTGTGCTTCCACCCGCTTCATTAACGCTGGCAAAAGCAGGGGGCATATAATATAGCTAAAAATATCCCTCCAATCTACGGACGACACGTGGCAGTTATGACACGTAACCCATACTGGCTCATTACTGATATGGCATTTACCGTATCAATCACCGGGCAGAATCCTAAAGAGGCTCTGACTCTATCAGTTCAGATTGACATGAGATCCTCTAGGATCCTAATTAGATTCTGATTAGAGTTGGTCAAACTCAGTCCTACTAGGACTTCTCCTTCTACCACTATATAAAGGGGTCAAGCCCCTCAGGTAAAGACAAGTTCACACACAATCACATATTGTGTCTTACTGCTTCTTCAGAATTCTACATTGTTAGCCATCTCTGACTTAAGCATCGGAGCGTTCCCCCGCCGGAATCCCACCCGGCGGTCACTCCGTGTTCTCTTTTGCAGGCCTGATTTCTAGTGTGGTTCCCGATCCAGTTTTTAGCTGCAACAGGCACCATTCAATCGAGCAAAGAACTGTGGGAAAAGGTGTTTCCTTGGGAAGAATTTTTGAAAGTTGAGTAGAGGTTGTTCTGAAGGCTCTACAGCATGAGGCGCTCAACTGGAGTCTGCAAATAACAATATTAATGAGTCCCAGGAGGAGTTATTATAAAAATTAAAAAAAAAGTCATCCCCCTCTTTCGAGATGAGCACGAGCGATAAGAGAACTATGTTAGAACTTGAGGAATTGGGAATGGTAAGCCATGCTATAAGCCATTCCTTAAAAAGTGCATGGTCATTGTTAAATGAATAAATTTCTGCTGCTGACTTGAGTTGTAGAAATAATGCTCCAACTTTTCGTATAACAAAAATTAATGGTTTCTAATGACTTTTTTGCTAACACTTAACCGTACTTCTTTAGCGTCATCAAATATTTAACAACAATTAATTGTCGCTATATCGGAATTGTAAGAAGATTTTTGCAACGCAGGTAGCAGCCAAATATTTTCCTTATTAGAAGGAAGGTCATATTGAAAGACCTCAGATGAATCTCATTCTAGGGCATGCGAG
>JAVXUP010003373.1:0-72277 GCA_033070095.1 Escallonia herrerae | reverse complement strand
ACAGAGATAATGTCCCGGAGGAGTCGCCTATCCCCCTAGGATGCTGCACACTTTGGGGAGTGGGTCGAAGCATGTTCCACGACCAAGGCAAGGTGTGCATGGTGTGGTGAAAGGATGGACCAACGGGAGGAGCGTGGTAGTGTGATAAAGAGCCAAAGGGGCGTGACTGTATTAGCGGTGTGGCGCATGGGTGCGTTAGAGTGTGTATGGTGCCAGGGGCATGGTAGTGTCAAAGAGAGCTGGGGACGCGGCTACATCAGTGGCGCGGTGCATGGGCGAGGCAGAGTGTTGGAGACCGTGCACGGGCGACGGCGCATCTTGGAGTCGACGCGCGGGCGCTGGGCGCCGGCTACCGCTGGAGACGATGTGCGACCACGGGCGACAGACGCCATGAAGCTGCGAGCGATGAGCTTTGAGAAGTTGGTGCGTGGGTGATAGTTATGGGGGCCATGAAGCCGGTGCGTGACCACAGGCGATGGGCACCGTGAAGCCAGTGCGCGGGCGATGACGGGCGTTGTGGAGACGGCACGCCACCACGGGCCACGAGCGTCGGCGTGATGCATGGTCCGTTGAAAAGAAGTGAAGAAATGGGTCAACACCTTGAAGGGGAAGGTGGCCAACCCCCCCAAGGGGAAGGCAATGCCAAAGTTTCTTCACAGAGGGAAAATGCACGTAACTTGATTACGTGTCGCGTTGACCGACTTGTGAGCATTGAAAAGTTGACCATTGAATGTGGCGACGTGTCATGAAAATTGGGACCCCAGTGGGCCTATAGGTATAGCCAAGATAGGTAAGGAACAACATACAACATATATGTTTCTGTTTTAGCAAAATCTTTATTTTTGGTATCGAGGAAATGCATAGTATTATGTAAGTGACCTTTCCATCTATCTAGTAAACATATAACATATATGTTTCTATTTTTGAGAAATCTTTATTCTCCATAAATGAATCACTTGTAGTTAACTTATTTAGAGAGTAGGGATGATAACTGTTTAGGAAGTCAATATCGAGTTTAACATCATAGTATAGATCGTATCCTCATAAATGGTTTGCCTTATTTAGGCTAATTCAAAGGATTTCCGGTTAAGGTTGATTAGCTTTGTTCTCGCGATATTTTTTCTAGAATTGTTATCGAATTTCCTTTCAACTCTATTATTATTGTTATGAATTACATCGTTTGCCTTTAATACCCTGTCTTAAGCTTTACAAGCTTATATATTGAAAATCTTATTCTATACTTATTTCTCGTTGAGTGTCAATTTATTCATTGTAATACCACTTATTGCATTCTGCATATTGACATGAGTTAGTGTATTAAAGAGTTATAAGGATGGTCTATATTGGGGGTGAAATAAAGATGGTCTGTTATGATCGGTGATGCTAGCACCTTAAGGATCTAGTTAGTGTTCATATGCATATGTAACGATAGTGTTAGTGAGCATTGCCTTTGTGGCTTTGCTAAGTGATTACCCAGCACTGCATGTGTGACTTTGCTAAGTGTTTCCCTACACTGCCTGCCTGTGTGGCTTTGCAAATTTACTCATGTTTTCAATATACTATCTGCATCGTTTACAATGTAATCAAAATTGTTTCTGTTGATTTCTGAATTGAGTAATTGAATTGAATCTCATCCCATATTGCCATTTAAAGGAATTCTCTAGATTGTTTGTATTCATCTACTGAATTAGGAGCGACCTTACTGAGCTCTCAAAAGCTCACCCCTTTTTCTATTCCTTCTGCAGTAATAACCAACAATAGATTGTATTGAGTATGGATTAGAGCCAAGGGAGAGAAAGAGAATTTAAGTTTTTGTCTTGGTCATTAGAACTCTTGTGCGAGTCAGTATTGTTATTTAAAAATTTTTACTTAGACTTGATGTTTCAATTATTACCGTGCCCAAATAGTACTTTATTATTCAATGGTTTAGTAGCTCTGACTAATTGGTGGTACTAAATTGGTTGAGTTTGAAGATTTTATTGCTTTAGTGTATATGATCGAGCGAGTGTTAACGTTCTAAAAATTTTAGGATGTTACAAGAAGCCACGGCCATATGGCAGTGGCTGTGTTGTTAGTGTTAGACTTTTTGAAGATAATGTTTTGGGAGGTTGTAGTGTATTTGTGAGGTGTTTGTGGTTGGGTTTTTAAAACGTGAAGAGAGGGCTATAACCATGAAAGAAATGGGTGTTTTGTGAATATGTGTGTGAGTGTGTGCAGTTGGAAGATGTGGGTTTTTGTGTGTGTGTACCATGAGGCAGTGGTGCGTGTATTTATATGTGTCTGTGAAGCTGCCAATAGGCAGCTTCACAGACATCCACAATTCACCCTCGCACACTCTCACCCACGCACATAGCATAACCACACAGCCACACCTATACATCCACTCACACATTGTACAACACATGCCCATATATTTTCACTCACTCAAGCACACAGTTTGCACAAAAAAGAAACACATTCATACAAAACAACGAAGGGGGGGGGGGGGGAAGACCCACTACCATCCGGCAATGGGTGTGGGGAGATTCAGTGTATGTTTACGTTTTTGCAAATCTGTGTTGAGTGCTTCGTGGGTGTGTGTCTTAGTGTGTGTGAGTGCTGTGAGAATGTGTGTATAAAGGGTGATTTGTGAGCCTGTGTGTGTATGTGAGTGGTGTGTGCATGTGAGTGGTGTGTGCGTGTGCGTGAGTGTGTGTTTGTGTGAATGCGGGTGTGAGTACTGTGTGGGTGTGAGGAGATTGAGTGCAGGGTTGTGTTATGTGAATGTGTGTGTGTTAAAAATATAAGTTTGTCTGGGAATATGTAAGTGTTGGAAGAAAATACAGCAGTAGGTATATAGTGTGTAAGGGGTGTACGTAGGTGATGGCTATGTATGTGTGCATAGGGGGTGGGGGTATGTGTACGTGAGAGAGAGAATAACTGTGTAACGAAGCATGTTCAGGTGGGTCTGCGAATGAATGAGAGAATAAAGGAGAAAGTGAAGCGGGTTTAAGGTCAATGCTATACAGTGCTACCATGTGCTTGCACAGGTGTACACAAGGTACCATGAGTCAGCGTTAGGTATGACGCATGTATTAGGAGGTGCAAGATGATCGTTAGCATATTAAATTTTAAAGTATAATACCTTAAGCTATATTGGAATTTCTGGAAAAAGTTTATAATTTTTTAAAATCGTATTTATTTTTAATATTTTCTATAATTTGAGAATTATAAAATATTTTGGAGTCCACAAAATTCATGAAAAAGCTTTGAAAAAATTATAGTAATTTTTTTATGGTACAGATAAGTCCCAGATTAATTTTGGTGATTTTTGGAGTTGATTTGCTATCATTTCCGTATTGCATTGGATTTAGCAAAATGAAAAATTTTAAAATAGTTTTGATGTCTTTTAAATTTTTATTTTAATTTCTATAATTTGTATATATATTCGAAATTTGTTAAAAAATTTATGAAACTTTGTTTTCAGCTAGAAGAAATTATGGCTATTTATGAGTTTTTATTGCATTTAAAGATATTACTTTAATTCAAAAATATTTAAAAAATTAGAAAATTCATATTTTGACTTTTTATAATGTTTTAAGCTATAAAAGTGTTTTGTTAGAATTTATTTTGAGTTTGGGGTATCATTACACATCAAGGAGTGTACCGAATTTTCGGGTAGGTTGGGCGAGGGCGAGACGCACTTTGGGTTGTGTAAATTCGGGATTGATGAGTGAGCACGTTCGGGGTAGTTAATATTAGCATTATAGTATGTTAGCATAGATTGTGTTCTAACAAATAAATTGTTGATTTAGGTTGATTCAAAGGATTATTAATCGAGGTTGTGTAACATCGCTTAGCTTGGATCGAGGTAAGAAATTCTATCCGAATATATCATTAATGTGATTTCAAATGCTTATAATAACAGTTTTACAAACTACATTGAACTTTGATTTTTATGATTGATATAAAAATATTTTCAAATTGTCCATGAAACCTTAATTTGATCCTTAAAGCGATTGTTTGGAATTCATGTTTCATTCTCATCTGTTTATTGATTCGATTATGGTAAAACTTTTCATTTGTACTTATTTTTTCTGAATGTTGACATGAGTTAGTAAACCTGGAAGTTATAAGGATGGTATGTATTGTAGACGTTATAAGGATGGTCTATCGGATGGGTTGAACTAGTACATAAATAGACTAGTCAGTATACATATGCATATGTAAAGCATATCGAGCAATGCCGGGGTGGCTTTACTATATTGTACTGCTCATGTTCAATGTTATCTATTTTGATTTTATTATACGTAAAGTATTTTAAATAACTATTAATTGAGGGATTGAGTTCATACTCGTCCCTATGTTTATATCGAAATAGCCGTGGTTTCGTTTAAAAATCCTTTGAAAAGAAATTTATTTGACTTGAATGAAAAATCGTTTGAAATCGTTTTGTTTAAGTCTTTGATCGACCTTACTGGGCTCTCAAAAGCTCAGTCTCCTTTGACTTTCTTTCCCCAGGTAATCACCAACAATAGGATATTTGAAGTGATTCGAGTCTGAATAAGAAGTCGACATTATTCCTTCACTACAAGAAAAAGAACTTTCACCGACGGATATTTCCGTCTATAAAAGTCTTAAATCCGTCGCCAAAGCCTTTTAGCGACGGACACCCCGTCGCTAAAAGTCCGTTACCTATTACCCCGTTGCTAAAAGATTAGCGACAGAATTATGTGATCCGTTAGAAAATTTTTACTTTTACCGACGAAATTATTTACTTTTAGTAACGGAATTTTTCATCGCAAAAGGTATTTTCTATATTTTTCATAATTTTTTAATTTCTGGAGAAAACGTTTTTAAAAACTTTTAGGAAATTCCGTCGCTAAAAATCCGTCGAAAAAGGCTTTTGCAACATTTGTTCCGTCGCTAAAAGTCTATCTCTAAAAACATTTAGTAGTCTATAGGACTTTTAGCGACGAAATTATGATTTTCTAGTCTTTAAAATTTTAACTAGTATGTTGAAAGACTTTTAACGACGGAATTCTAGCACTAAAAAAGTGAAAAAAGTTTTTATTGTTTTTAAAAACCCAAACCTGTTTCAGACAATCCAACAATAGTTTAATTCCTTAAACTAGCATTCATCTTTCACTAAATTTCAAGTAACACAAATAAGATTTACTGTCATATATACCACCAACTAACACTCAATACTTTAACTACCAAAATTACATGTTCACCAAAAATATGATATAAAAGCGATCACATCTACAAATCCCAGTAACAAAATCACAAGTTTCAAACCAGATGCCCAGCGTACAAGTTAAGAAACCGTGGAACCAATTCAAGTTAGGAACAGTTTATTGCAGGTTGCAGTTCCTAAGACTCCAGCATGGTTGAGTGCAATTGCATATGAGATTATATAAATCTGCAAGCTCAGACAATAGCAGTAGACAACCGTCAACAAGATAAAAATAGAAAATATATAGGACTTTAAGATTTGTAAATATGGAAGACCTCTTTATTAGAAACGACATTATGCAAAAATATGGTAGAAGTCAACCAGGTATGTAGCACACTACATTCTTCTCCTCTGTTAACCAAATGACAGACTAGAGGAGAAGATTAAAATAAGAGAAAGAGGACACAACTTTTGCTGGGTGAAGAATAGAGGCAGTCTAATTTTTGCCATTATTTCATCCCTATGGGGCAAATGGACCCACAAAAACCATCTTATATTCTGACAATCTATGTTTATACCTAACTCTATTATCAGTCCTATTCATACTCTAAACCGCAATATTAAAGTGGCCTTTGGAAAAAAACCAAACCCGCTTTCACAACAGGTCAAATTTACATCAATTATTATCCCTTTCACTATCCACCAATCCACACAATCTTTCACCTACCCCAATAAAACCCCTATCCATCTTTTCATAGATATCTGTTTCAACCCCAAGAATCTCAGAGTTGGAGTAGGGATATCATGCATAAACCAACACCAAAATTGTTGTGGTTCTGCAGTCATTACCACTGTTGCTTCGGATAACAGGACTACTTTAGCAAAGGGAGTTTTAATTGTTGTGCAATGGGCTACAAAACAGAATTTTTTCATATCATTATTCGTTCTAACTCAATCACTCCCCTCTCTCAAATGACGGACAGTGATATTAGCCCGGATCAAGTGGCACCAATCTTTTATGACACCTGTCATATGATCGATGATCTTCACCATTGCAATATTGACAGGTCTACAGTCTTGCAACTTAAAAGGCTCGATCTGTAGCTACTTTCGCATGTCATGCCCGGATTGATGTTTATCAAGACTGGGTCAATGACCCTTTGCTGCGATGAGATCTCTCCCTCTTTATATTTTGCTTTTGTGCAAGAACTTTTCTATTTTTGATGCCATTGTTTTCTCTATTATGTACTTTTTCTTGTCTTTTTCTTATCATGTACTGCTTCTCTTTTGCATGACGGCGGACGTCATGAATCCTCTGTAATAGCCGTAAAGGCTGACTTCCTTTACCAATGCAATTCTCCTTATTACCAAAAAAAAAAAAATTTTGCTTGTTCTTTCTGAATTCTTATGTTGTATTTTCAGTCCCCACTTCATTCCAAATAAGTAATCTACCCTTCATTCTTGTTATATTACTCCAACACCTCAGCATATGACTGACCAATGTGCACAAACAATTACTGAATATTTAGTAAGAGCATAATTTTGTTTTGAACTAAAAGAAATCCAGCCCTAGTAATTAAAACTCATTTCATTTACACCAAAAAAGATGAAAAAGATCGCTTTAGAATTATGCCAATGCTTGTGATATTGAACTCACTCAATAAGTTGCACATACTTGTTGCAGGGACCACCTTTGAACAACTAACCATTCTTGTAAGGTTCATTCCCAAGTGATCATCCATGTGACAATCTTTTAAGGTTCCTTCCCAGGTGATCATCCACGTGACAATCACCAAACATTGATTTGCTATAAACTGAAAAACAATAGTTCCTTAGTGCAATTAATAATCTCTGATTAGAAGATACATGTTCAGGAAGACTAAAAAAATATTAGCAAAATAGGTATAAAAAGAGAAAGGGAGCCTCTGAACTCTTTACTGCTTCAAGAAACATTTATATCAATTTAAAAAACTATAAGCTCACTTGTGCTAACAAACATTTTTTTTTCATTTAGAGTCTAACATTCATCCAGAGTCTAACAAACATGTTTTTTTTTTCATTCCCTAACTTTTTCTCTCAAAAGTTTCATCTAACTTCTTTTTATACATGCTGTAAGAACCTCATCAATGCTCCGTGTACACTACGAATCCCTTGGTAGTATAAGCTAATTCACTACTTTTTTCCTACGGGGATTTCTCGTGCATCGTTAGACCAAAATCAAAACCATGAAAAATTCTAGGTAATGTAATTCACAGAAGATTGGATAGATAATCTTCGAAAAAAAATGAAAAATTTCAAAGACAGGAGGAGAGATAGGAAAATAGTCAATTACATCAACAGATCAAGAGTGAGACCAAAAGGGAGAGCGACATACCTGGGAGACATATGAGAACGCAGGCCGATACATGAGGTGGAGGAGCTAATGGCGGTGCGTAGTGATCAACAATTTGAGGAAGATCAGAGAGTAAATCAGGGATTTTGGGTATGATGGTGGTGATGTGTCGGTGAGTGGCAAAGGCAGCAGGGTGGGGGTACGACAGCAGGTTGGGTGCGTGGGAGGTTAGTGGTTACGATTTAGAGTTAGAGAGAGAGAGAGAGAGAGAGAGAGAGAGAGGGGGAATGGTGTGAGCAGTGGGGAGAAAAGAACGAAAGGGTAGGGTTTTTTAATTTTAAGGACTTTTAGCGACGGATTTGGCCGTTGCCAAAAATCCATCGTTAAAGGCCATAAAATTTTTTTCAAAAATATTGACTTTTATTGACGGATTAATTACGTCGGAAAAAGTCCGTCAATCAAAGTCATTTTCAAATTTTTTTGACAAAAGAGAAAAAGGGAGAAAATCATAATTTCAAATTAGTGACGCAATAATCGGTCGATAAAGATCCGTCGCTAAAGATCTTTACCGACGATCTTTACCGACGGAAAATCACTCAAAAAAGGTTTTTTAATGACGGGCCTTTTCGAATGGAAAATCTGTCGGTAAAAGTGACTTCTAGTGACGGATTCAAATCCATCATGAAAAGTCCGTCGAAAAAAGTTAGTTTTCTTGTAGTGCTTTTAGTTAAGCCCCTGCTAGGGAAAGTAATATTTAACTTAGTTTCACGAGTATTTAATTTTAGTGTTTTGTTTAAGGACAATGCAATTAAGAGTTTGAGTTATTGTAGAAGTTCTAATATACATTGGGGCTTTCTTATCAAATTGAGGTAATTAAATGATTAAGTGATTGATCGGTCGATTGTTTAACACTCCGGAAATTGTGGGGTGTTACTGTTTGTATTAGAGCCTAGGTTTATGATTCTGTAAACTTTAGAAGCTTATGAGGATTTTAGAAGCTTGTTAGGGAAAGCCTAGGTTTTGATAACAGAGTTAGGCAAAGCTTTACTAATTTAGTGAACCGTAGTGGCTAGATATGTGAGTTCGTTTTGATTAAGATATACTTGATAATATATATGATTAGTAATTTTAAATTACATAGTTCTTCTGAAAGGTATTTGTGCGACTCTGATAGTAGTTTACTTTTATATAGAGTATGGCACGCAGTCGTAGAGATAGCACCAGGGGTCGAGGATGCCGTACCGAAGGCCATACTGGAGGTCGTACTGGAGAGCATACGAGTAGTCGTACTAGAGGTCAAGAGGTCCTAATTGGAGAGAGGCCCGTGTAGGGCAATAGTAGTAAACCCCAGAACCCTTGGTTGCAGCTCTCAACACTATGAATCAAATTACATGGCCCAGAATTTGGTTAATCAGCAATAGGGTATACGAAACCCTACTCAGCCGCAACCACAGGCTCGAGAAGGGAGTACTCTAAGCGAGTTTAATAAGAAAAATACAGTGAATTTCAGTGTGTCAGTGGACCCTACAGAGGCTTGTATTGTGGAGATGGAGAAGGTCTTTCGAGCCATAAAATGGACCGAGAAACAAAAGGTCAAATTTGTGGTGTATAAGCTAAAGGGTGAGGCCGATCAATGGTGGAAGATGGTGGAGAATGGTATGACTCCTCAGCAGAAGACTGAGATGACTTGGGAATGGTTTAAGGAACTGTTTGACAATAGGTATTTTTCTGTGAGCTATCGTGAGCAAATGTTGAGAGAGTTTGCCAATGTGACCCAAGCAGATCGAGAGATAGTGGACGAGTTTGAGGCGCAGTTCTCGCGTCTGTTGAGGTTTGTAACAAGGATGTTACCTACGGAGGCAGACAGATGTCGGAAGTTCAAAGGGCACTTAAGCCAAGACTGAGTGGTGGGGTGATTTTGGCTAGTTTATCGAGCTATGTAGAGTGCATTGATCTGGCACATGCATTAGAACAATCCAGATCGGACAATAAAAAGAGGATTAAACAACGATAAGGTGGTAAGAAAGGCAAAAAGATAGTAGAGTTTCAGAGGCTGGCAAGCGTCAAGAGTTCTCTTTTTCAGCACAACAGGGTGCTCAGAGTCAGAAGATGGGACATGTTCAGGGATTTAGGTCAGGGCAAAGTGCCGAATTCAGAGGAGCATAGAGCATGGGAGCTACAATAGTGGAGAGTGCTAGTTCAGTTTTTTTGACAGTTCTGTGTCCTACGTGTGGATGGAACCGTGGTGGTAAGTCATGCTACAGATTTACTGGAGGATGTTTCAAGTGTGGTTGTGTTGAACATCTAGTTCAAAACTGTCCTTTAGTTTAGGAGAACCAATCAGCCCTCAGCCCCTTGCCTATAGTTTGTTTAGCAGTAAATAGTGATCCTCTTCTGGGAAGAGGCCAAACATAGCACCCCCAGACTTAGAAGGGGCAGAGGCCTAGGACAACGGCCAGACTTTTTGCCATGTCGGCTCCGGATACTGAGGCGTCCAATGATGTTGTGCCAGGTACACCCCCGGATAATTCATTTAGGCATTCATATACTGTTTGATTCTGAGGTATCATATCCTGAGTTATAATCTGAATCATATGTTATTGTGGTATATTTGAAGTTGTGAAATTATTAAAGCTACTATTGATGTTATTGACTAATACTTTAGGGGTGTGTTTGGCACGCGGGATAAGACCCTGGGATAGGATAAAAATAAACCTATCCGGCGTTTGGACACGCACTTAGTCCCCGGATAAGGTATCATTTGGACTTGATTTATCCCACTTGAGTGGGATAGATCTATACTGGGGGCGGGGGGGTTGGTATAAAATTAATCTTGATGGGTTTGGACTAGAATGAATGGGACCCACCCCACTTTTCTTCCTCTTTCCCTTCAACGCCATATATACATATACATTATGTATATATATATATACATCTATATATACATGTATGTATATGTATATATATATATATGTACATATACATATACATGTATACATATATATGTACATATATACGTATATATATATATATATATATATATATGTACATATACGTGTACGTGTACATATATACGTATATGTGTATATATATATATATATGTATATATATATATAGTTATGTATGTACATATATATATGTATATATACACACACAAACACATATATATACACACACATATATATATGTACATATACACATATACATATATATACATATACAATATATATATATATGTACATGTATATACATATATATATATGTACATATATATATATATATATATATATATGTACATATATATATATATGTACATATATATGTACATATATGTATATATGTGTACACACACACATATATATGTACATATGTACATGTATGTATATATGTGCACACACACACACACACACACACACACATATATATATATATATATATATATATATATATATATTACTTTGTAAATTGCATATCTGACTTATAATCCGGACTTGCTGGATAGGATTTATTGCTTATCCGGTCTTATCCAACGGTATAGCTTGTCCAGCCTTATCCGCCCTTATCATGTCCTATTCCTTATCCTTTTCATTGTCGCCAAACACAGCCTAGAGGTTATGTATAAGATTCGGTGATGCTTTCATTTGAGAGTTACGTAGTGAAAGCGTAATGCTTCAATATTATAAGTATGTGAAATTTCGATAACAAAATTTTTATAAGGGGAGAGAGTGTAATACCCCGATATTTTAACAAATAAAAATAAACAATTTAGCGATGATTTTTTTAGCATCAATTTTTTTATTTTTAAGCAACGACTGTTAAACGCAAGATTTAACATTGATTTACATGAGTGAAATTTTACGGCAACATTTAGCGACAAAATTTTTAGAAACCATAGCCTCAAAAGTAATTTTGCAGGCAGGAAAAACAATCAGTTCTAGAAAATTTCAGTTCAGGCAGAAGCCATTTGGCCATTGTATTGAGCTAAATAGTGCACATTGTTTTCAATTTTTTTTGTTGTGTTACATGTATTGCTCTAGGAATTGTATTAATGGACAGTGTTGCAATACTATTCTTCGTATTATGGGAATGCTGATTTCGACAACACGTTATGCTTTTTCGCACTCTCGTTTGTTGTTAAGAAATTTATGTTTTGTTACTAATGTTCTTCTCAACGAGCAAAGTAAGGGTATGGAACAAGGCATGAAAATAGATGATACACATGCTAAAGTGTATCAAAATTTGCAGGATGAACTACTGGTGTAGAAGATGAATCTACCTACACATTCACAGACAAGTTTTTAGAGGAGGCTAGTAGCAGCCTGCTTGATCTGCACCTGGGAGAAGCTGATAGCATGCTCCCATTTTTGGAGATAATATGAAATAAAAAAGCAGTGGGATCAAAATAAGAGGAATTGTCGAGAGAAAATGCAAAACGCTAGATAAGAGAAAGTATGAGCATATGGATTACATGAAAATACTTAACTAATCAACTTCTAATCATTCTTGTTTTTCCAAAATTACAAGCAGCCAGTTCCAAGCTTGGATAAAAAGAGGAGGGCCTATCAAAAAATTTATTTCGTGTGTTAATATTTTCGCAACACAAAATAGGAATATTAAAAAAAAATTAGGCCAGGGCCCGGCCTTGCCCTAAAGTTAGGGCCTAGGGCTTGGATTTCCCAGCCTTGGGCCTGGCCCGGGCCTGGGCCCGACCCTGTTTCCCAGGCCCGAAGCCCTGTCTGGCTTGGCCCATTTTCTGGTCTTCTCTTTGAGACCTCTATGTACTTAGTGACAATTAGAGTAAATGATATTTTTAACAGTTTTTAACGGTGAATTTTCTTTTAGTTAGCATAATTTTATGTAGCAACTCTTAGACGATTGGTGAAGCAGGGTAGCACAACAACCCGTCAAAAAAATTTCTAGCACATAAAAATTATCGTAAATAATTATTTTCGGCCTTTTCGCAATAATAAAAAAAAGTTTCGAGTAAATTAAAAATGAGTAACGGAAGTTTAGGGGGTTTTTAGTAAATGTCCAATCTAGGGGTTTTATATATGGGGAAAGAGAATATGCTGCTAGCCTTAGGCAACTTGCCCAAGGCTAGCGACTAAAACTAAATCGTTTTGTTTTGTTTTGCACGGTTTATTAATTTTCTTTTCTTTGTTTTAACTCTCTCCCTCCCTGTAAATCTCTCCCTCCTTGCAACTCTCTTTGTCTCTCTCTCTCTTAGATCTGCCTACACCGCCCCAATGCCGGCAACCGTCTGCCGGCCAACCTCTGCACCGATGAACCACTAGCCCCCACCACCACAAAGAACTGTCGATGTCCTACCACTGTCGATCCATTCTCCCATGCGGCATCAGATTACGCCATTTTTATCTACTCTGCCACCGGCCGTCCTCCGTAATTGCTCTCACCTCTGTCTCCTGCATGCCTCCATCGGCGGTGACCCACCACCCCACCATCACAACAACTACAACCATACCAAAACCCACCAGTGTCGACCTTCTCTCCTCCTACAACATCACAGAAATAGCCACAACCACCTCCCAACCGTCAGCCTCCTTCATCAGCGATGCACCACCTACCACTGCCGCAGACCACTAGCAAAACCACCAAATCACCACATCAACCACTAATCACCTCCACTACTAGAGATCGATGACACCATGGATAACCACCAACATCAAGTCCTTTCCATCGATGAATTGAAAAACCTATCACTTTTAAGTTCGTTGCCGCCATTGCTATGGCCATCCTCAACTCTGGCGTTTATATCATCTTTGTCTTTACAGATTCTCCAAAAAAAAAAATTAAAAGATTTTTTAAGATCCCCAAAATAAGAAATGTGATGATTAAAATCTAGATATTCCCAATTCAACAAATCGAATAATATTTAATGAACCCATTTAAAACTCAGAAGATGGGCAGTCATGGATTTGTGCAATGTAATGGTGGCAATGGTTTGTGATTTGCTTGGTGGATGTGGTCTATGATGATGCACTAATGGTTTGTGAGAGTGTCGGTAGCTAGTGG
The DNA here is from genome assembly GCA_033070095.1 of Escallonia herrerae. NCBI lineage: Eukaryota > Viridiplantae > Streptophyta > Magnoliopsida > Escalloniales > Escalloniaceae > Escallonia > Escallonia herrerae. The sequence continues at coordinate 58,754 of JAVXUP010003373.1, read as the reverse complement.
GAGTTTGTGTGTGGCGGCGGTGGCTTGTGATGATGAGGGTGGTGTGTCATTAACAAGGGAGATTGCCCGGAGATTGGAGGTAGGTGATAATGGTCAATTTTGTGATTCGGTAAGAGGAGGGAGGGCTAACAATGTAACAACCCAAAATTTGAGGTTGGTTTTATGGTAAAAACGCTAACTAATTATTTATTTGACCTTTAGCGACGATTTGGTGAGCAATATTTCTTTCAACTTTAGCGACATTTTTTTTTAAAACGAAATGTTGTAGATTAGAGGAGCTGAGCCTTATAGTTTATGACCCTTAGCGACAAGTTTATTTTTGAAATCATAAATTATAATCTAATGCTAACATTTATAAAGGATACTGATTGAAGTGTTTAGTGACGATTAGCGTAACTCAGTTTTATCAAAAATCTTTAGCGACAAAATTTATGAACCATAAGTTGAAATTTAATGATAACTCTTATAAGTGATATTAATTGGAGCCTTTAGTATTGATTGCCGTGAGAAACATTTTTTGGAACTTTTAGCAACAATTACTGAAGCGGATTAGTAAATAAAGAAGTACATAAAATCGAAATCCAATTAATTCAAAAAATAAGGTCAAATATATAATTTTGGAAAGAGAGGGAACCAAGGATGAATCGAGGGAGAAATTAAGCATTTCCATAACCCCTTTTTGGTTACAGCCAACCAAAAGAAGAAAGTCAGAATAAGAGAGAGTTGCACAGAAAGAAAGATAGGGAGAAAATTTGGGATTTTTTTTCCGGTTACAGAAAGTCATAAAGGAAGAGAGGATTAATATTCCATTTTTGGTTACCAAAGAAGAGAGCAGACTTGCTCTTTCGGTCACAGAGATAAGAAGAAAGGGAGAGAGAAAAGAGAAAGGGAAAGATAGGAAGACGGGCAGCACGAGAAAGATTGGGAGCAGTCGGAAATCCAGCAAAGAAATCATCTCAAGTAAGCATTTAGACTATCACATTCCAGTTAGTTTATGTGTGTGTTTAGAAAATATATGAGTGTGTATACGTATATTGGTGTTAGTGGCTGCCGTGAGTACTTGGTTTATGGTGTGCATATATGTGTGCAAGGTGTATTTGAGGAGAAGGATGGGACTGCCGAAACAGCCCCATGTAAAATAGGTGTATTTTTGTGGGGTTTGGGAAATGGAAATAGGGACTGCGTGGGTGGATTTTTACACGTGTTCAAGCATGTGCACTGTGGGTATATATTTGTATGTATTGAGTGTGGAGTGTGTGATTACAGTGGGATTTTGTTGGTAGTGAGTGAGAGGATTTGGGTGTTATGAGAGTGTGTTTATGTGTGTGTATTGAGGGAGGAGGTAGGCAGCGTGGAACAGGTGTAATATGTGTGTTCGTGTATAAATTGTGGATGTGTAACAGACAAGGAAATAGAGACCGGGCAGTGAGTCTGGGTTGTGTGTCTTTGTGCTCAAATGTGGGTGTATGTTGGTGTGTGATGTGCGCATGAGAAGGGAGAAGGGGAAGGGGAAGGGAGAAACACCAACATGTACTGATGTGCTGTGTTGGGTGTGAATGTGTTCGCGAGGAAGATGTATATCGAAGTGTATGTAATGTGTGAAATGTGTACATATATGTGATAGCGAGTGTAAGGAAAATGGGTGGGACAGTTGTGCGTGTGAACTGAGTGTGTTTAGGGTTTGTGCAAAAGTTGAGAGAAGGGAAGAAGATGGGTAAATTGCTAATGGGTTTACGCAGTGAAGTGGTACGTTATGCTTGCACAGTTGTACCCCCGCGTAACTGTTAGGTATAGTAAGATCATCAAAGAATTATGAAATTTAAAAGGATGGTTCTTAGTACGATATTAGAATTTCTGTTAAAATATTAAATTCTTCTGATATCGTTTGGTATTTTTAATATATTCTCAAGTGCAGCTATTCTAAAATTTATTTTGAGCATTTACATCTAATATTAAATTCTGAACAAATTACAGAAATTCTTTTATTGGAAAAATACGACTCAGCTTAAGTTTCATAAATTTTTGAGTTGATTTACTACCTTAACCTGTATTGCATTTAATTTAACAAAATGAATGATTTTAAAATGGTTTCGGTGCTTTTTAAATTCCAATTTTGATTTTTGTATTTTTATAATATATTATAAAGATATCATGAAAATTATGGGACTTTGATATGAGTTAGAAGAATTCATATTTATTTTTAGGCTTTTATTATGATATTTAAGAAAAATATTTTTATTAAAAAATTCAAAAAATTCATATTCTTACTTATTATGTTGTTTTAAGCTATAATAGTATTTTATAAGCATTTATTATAAAGTTTCGGATGTCTTAATGCTTTACGGGGTGCGAGGTTATCAGTTAAGCTGGTTGTCTTAGGGATCAGTTTCGTTTTGGGTTTAGATTGAGAGTGTCAGAGCGAGTGATGTTTGAGTAAGTAGCTTTGATTTCATAGTATATGAGACTAGATTGTATTCTGATAATTAAATTGTCAATTTAGGTTGACTTGAGGATTTTGAACACGTTGAATTGTAGTGCATAGCTTGGACTGAGGTAAGGGATTTATATCTGAAACCTAGTTTCATCTATTTGTCTTCATAAATATTTTTTTGTATTGTTATCGAATTTTCTTTAAACTCCGTTAATGTTGAAATATGCATTGTTTGCCTTAATGCCTTATTTTGAGCCTTACACGTTTAATTGAAATTTTATTCGACGCTCTGTATTTATTTCTCATTGTGCATCGATTTAATCATTGTATTATCGATTGTTGTCATTCTATGAATTGACATGAGATTCTGCTTTAGTGTGTTTTCGCGGGAGTTGGTGTGTATTGGAGGATTTGATGTGGGCTAGTACCTTGATGGACTAGCTGGTGTATTGGTGTGGGCTAGTGCCTTGACAGACTAATCGGTGTATTGGTGTGAGTTAGTACCTTGACAGAATAGTCAGTGTATCTGAGATTGTTTGCATCATATCTGAAAATTTTATTGATAACTGATCGAACTAGTTATGATTCTTTTAAAACTCTTAAAAAATTACATTGAATTGTATCTGTGAATTATTTCATAACTTCTTCCTTTGAGAAACCTTACTGAGCTCTCAAATGCTCACTCCCGTTTGACTTCCGTTCCATAGGTGATAAGCAACAATAGATCGCATTGGGTGTGGTTTAGATCTGAGCCGAGCAAGGGAAAGAGAATTTAAGTTTTAGTCTAGGTTATTATTATTATTCAGAATTGTTAAATTAGACTTGATGTTTCAATTATGATAGTACGCTAAGAATATTATTTTACTCAATGGTTTAGTTGCTCTGACTGACTGATGATTCTAAATTGGTTAAGTTGAGGTCATTATTGTCTTAGCGTAAACGATCGAGTGAGTGTAACATTCTGAAAATTTCGGGATGCTACAGACGGTGGTGGGTTCTATATGGTAGTGTTGGTTTCTGATGGTAGGGTTTGTAGGTCGCGATTAGGTGGCTGGCCGTCGACGGTGGCTTGAAATGGGGCAATTGCATGGTGTGGGCAGATTCGTGAATGATGAATGAGTCAACAGGGAGAGAGAAAAAGGAAAAAAAAGAAATAGAGGAAAAGGGCAAAACGACGTAATTTTAGTCGCTAGTCTTAAGCAAGTTGCCTAAGGCTAACAACATATTCGCTTCCCCATATATATATATATATATATATATATATATATATATATATATACATACATACGTAGCTGTTACTGCCATAATTTTAGTATACCTTATATGAGTGGAAAACCTATTCTACACCTTTTAAAAAAATACCTAATCAATGCATCAACATATTAGGACTTCATTTCAAATATTAACACCTCAAAAATACTTTACGGTAACAAAATAAACACTCAAAAATATAAAATAAGCGTAAAATATTTTTAAAAAGTTAACTCATATAACTCTTTAAATTAATTTTGAAAGATCTGAATTTGTGAATTACTTATCTTTAATTTCATAATTTGGTGTATATGATTACCAATTTAGAATTCGAGGTCAATTTTGCGATACATCATCATCCTTGTTTTTGAGTCCTTTTCCATTTTTATTCATATTTTTTAAAAATTACACATGCATTATGATTATATGTAATACCCCGACCTTATGTCTAGTTTATGGTAAATCCTATCTTATTAGTTATAAGGTATTTGGCAACGATTTTTCAGCAATAGTGTATTTGGTCTTTAACAACAATTTATAACAACCATAAGTTGTAGTTTATGATGCAGGGTGCAACAGAGAAATGAATGAAGGTTATTTGGTAACTTGAGAAGCTATAATTAAATTAGGGTTGATTTCATTAATATTTGATCTCTCAGTTCAGTTATTTTAATATTGCAGGGGGAAGCCTAGAGGAAAAAAAATGAAATGATAGAGAGAGATTTGAGGTTATAAAGAAGGAGACACTAGAAGCAATTAAAAGAATATAGATATATAACAAAGTAAAGCGAAATAAAGGAGAAAAGAAAAGAAGAAGAAGAAGAAAACGGGAGAGAAGAAACAATGGGCAAAAAAGAAAAAGGAAGAGAACACAAGTTTAAAGATGAGAGATTGCAGCCGGCCCTAGATCGGCGGCGCCACTCCCACCTCGGGCAACTCCGCCGCCGGCCACGCTCAGTCCCCGATAATCATCTCCGGCCGGCGCCTCCACCGAACACCAACACTAGTGCCTCCACCAATCATCACCATAGATCTTCGTCGGAATCAAGCGTCGTGACCACCATCGGCTCATGCCAAAAGACGACCACCGGTCAAGCGGGCGGCTCCTCTGCCTGTCAGATCTGGCAATCCTACTTCCGGCCACACGCACCGTCGCCGACAGCCCCATCGCCACCCAACTCCTCTTCCAGATCGCGACTGCCCTTCATCGAGCCTCCACGCCGTCGCCACCGCATTGTTTCCAAGGCGCCACTACCACTAAGAAGCCGTCGTGCGATTGCTGTCGCCGACAGCCCAAATTGCCGGCCAACACTTTTTTTTTCCAGATCACGGCAGCCCATCACCGGCGATGAACTCCGGCGCCGCCATAAATATAGACCATTTGTATGCCCCCGGAACCTTTGCATCGCCGCGATCACCGCACGGCATTCATAACCGGTCAACCATAACTCCGGTCGACATCAGGAGCGGCCACCGTTGACTGACGCCGCGTAACAGCCATAACCACCGGCGATCAACCATTACCAGCCACCATCGTGGGTCCTGAACCGGACCAGCCCACCGCCCAAGCACAGCCCACCGTCAAAAAGGACATCCTTAATTCAACCACAACCACCGCCAGATTGTTGTCACCGCTAGGATCCATGGTTATGGCATATATTTGGTTTTGTGAAATTGATTTCGAAGTAGGGTTTGGTGGTGCCTTACATTTGATTGTAGTCGGGTTCTATATGTATAGTGGTGGGTGTACAGTGCAAGTGTTGGGGAATTCGTTGATTTTTGGTGCGGTGCAGAGTGGAAGTATCATGATGGTGTTTGCAGTGTTTGGAGTGGGCTAAATTATGATGGTGTCTGTGTGTGTATGTGTTGTGATAGAGGGTGTGTGACTGTGTTTTCTGAGAGTGTGTGTTCATGTAAACCAAGTGTGTATTTATCTTGGTTAAAGTTACAAGGAGTGAGTGAAATGGGTGTACAGGTGGGTATGGAGCGTCTGTGTCCATTATGTGTGACTTGTAACTGTAGCAGTGTGTGAATATGCAATCGGTGGTATGGAAAATGAACGGAGTTCGGTGGTAGGACTTCGATATTGTTATGGTTAAAGTGGTGGTTAAATTTTGGTGCTTTTGGTGGCTGGACTGGAGTAACTGTGGTCGTGTATATGGCGACGGTCGATAGAATTTAGGATTTGTTTTGATTGATGAGGCAATCTGTCAGTTCAATTATAGATGGGTGTGGCGTTTGTATTGGGATGGAGTAGTTGTCGGTGGAGTGGGTATGACTGTGGGGTTTTGGTATCTGGATAATTGTGTGTGTGCACCGGTGGGTGTATGTTGCGTGTGTTTAGACGGATGTGTATATTGCGTAGGTGTGGTGTTATCTCTACAGCTGCATGAGGTGCATGAGCATGTTGCTGTGTAGGCAACACGATAGTATGCAACGCCTTTTTATGTGTGAGGAGCAGTGCGATGGTTGTACATGTACTATGTGGTGGGAGTATGGTCGTGTGGTAGTGGGGTAGTGTTCAATTACGTGCCTATCTTGGTTGTGCGTTTTGCAGTGGGAAGTGAAGAGTTACTTGGGTGAAAAGCAATTGGTAAAGTTGAGTTGTATAGCTATGTGGTATGGTAAGTATGTGTGCGTTGTGTACCATATGTGTATATGGTATAGGTGTACCGTATGCTTGCGAAGGTGTACCCTATGCGTGTATGTGTTTTTGGACAGGGAATCACATAGGCTATGAGCTATGAGAAAATATAAAAGGGAATTGTTTGCGTTAGCCCTAGCGATTAACTGAGTACTATTTAGCGAGAGGTTACTTGGTGGTTATTAAAACGGGTAAATTAATGGATGTTCGGCAACGGCGATTAAATGCCAAGAATGACAGGGTGAACTGGGCATGATATTGGACGGGCATGTAAAGGTCGTGCAGTTGACTGAGGCATCGAATCTGCTTGAAGACAGGTTCAACGAGAATGTTGTGCCGTGATTGACGATCCTTTGGGTTATAGTAAAGCTGGGAACACGAAGATAGAAAAGAATGGCGTTGATGGTTCTCGAACGAGATACAGCAGCACACCGTCTCTCCGGAGATTCTTATGTGGGCAAATGCATAGCGTCAAGTAAGTGACCCTTTGATTCAACTAGTATTTTTATATGCAACGTATATGTTTACCTACTGTTAAAATGTGTTGCTTATTAGTATTGACTGATTTAATTATGTTTAACTGCTCTGGCTTAATTTACCAAAAAGCTTCTAGTGATTTATTTCTCGTTAAAAACCGGACCAGCATGTAACTGATATTTTGCTTAGAAAATGCAATGAAACTCAGATTTGAAATGTTTTGGCATTTGACGTATTTGTGATATTGAACATTTTGAAAGTTATAGAAAGGGGTGTGTGGATAGTTTGTTGAGCGGTTGTGTTTACGATGAACCAAAAGGTAGTTCTTGTTTATTCGATTGTTGTGCCCCATATCCACGGGGGAAAGTTGGATTTCGGGCCCTGGTCAACGGGGCTTGTACGTTGATGCACATTACTATGGCTAGTGGTGCGCCCTTGCGTCCACATGATTATTTTATCCCGGGTGTAGGAGGGATTTCGGACCCTAGTCAGGGGGGCTCGTACGCTGACCGCAGCATATCGTTTGAGCTAATGTTGGGATTGAACTTGTTGTTATGAAGTTTTGCGATAATCATTATATACTTCAGTTTTTGGTTTCATGTACTTTGTTTTGTTTTACCTGATGATTATCAAATCTATGATTTTTAGATATCTTAATGATGCTACAATATAAAGTGAGTTATTTTCTGAGATGCTATGGTCCACCTAGTTGAATCATTGGTTACTTACTGAGCACGTGGAAGCTCATCCCTTACTTATCATTTCAGGTTGAAAGTAAGGTGATGGTGAGGAGCATAGGAAGAGACAATTTGGTGCGGAACTTCAGACACTGTATGGAATGAGCCGCTGAATATTTAGGTTGTTGGTTTAGTTTTAGCTGTTGATAAATCAGAGTTAAAATGAGTTTTAGCATAAGTATTGTATTCAAATAGAAATATGAAAATGTAATTAAAGTTTGTAAAAGTTTTAATTTTCGCTGCAGCGTATATTGGATTTTAGCGAGTAAGGCCTGGCAGAGCCCTCGGTTGGAGTCCATTGGGTCTGCGGCCGGTCACGTGCCTAGCTCGCGGGCCTATCCGTGGGTTCGGGTCGTGACATTATATGCTTTGATTCATTATTAAAAAATTCATAGTTATTGCTGTCATAATTTTAATTAACCTTATGTGAGTAGAAAATGAATTTTACACCTTCTAAAACTCTATTTAATCAATGTATCATCATAGTAGGACTTAAATTTAACTACTAACAGCTCAAAATTACTTCAAGATAACATAATAAACACTCAAAAATATAAAAAATGTAAAATATTTTGAAAATTAAGTCATATCACTTTCTAAACTATTTTTGAAAGATCTTAATTTGCTGAATTATTTATCTTTGATTTCATAGATGATTTTCGTACTTTACATTGTGAGATTTTATTTTGTTTTTACAGTACTTTTGAGGTGTTAGCAGTCAAAATTAAGACCTAATGTGTTAGTATATTGAATAGGTAGAGTTTCAGAAGGTGCATAATTGATTTTCTACTCTTATAAAGTTTAGTAATATTATGCCAATAAACCTTTATTAAGTAGAGGCAAAAAAGATTCGATACCAAAACAAACATGATGATGCGTCGCATAACGAAAAGGGGATGACGTGTCACAAAGTTAAAAGGTGTAAAAAGCTGAAATAATACTAAAAAAAGCTTATGTGTCCCCTCCACAACGCATAACGCTTCGTCTATTATATATTTACTAGCCTAGAACCCCGTGCCAAGCACGGGACGATTTATTAACATTAATTTATGTTAGTAGTTTTGAAATGCATAGTAAAATATATTTGACAATTTTATGGTTATTTAATCAAAGTTAGTAACTTTAATTTTTAGCTTGAACTTTCTGGTAATAAAATAAATTAACCCTTCTGGTGAAATATCAATAAGCAACATCCTTGTGCATATTTGCTAATTCTGATTTGGTAACTATATAGATGAATAAAAATTAAAAGTTAACTAATATGTAATTAACGTTATGGGCAACCCATTTAAAGGTACAGATTATTTCTAAAAGATACTTAGAAAATGATAAAAATATCTTGTGCAGTAGCAAATTGATCTCAATATGTTCTTCGCATATATTTATCAGTAGAATTTACTTTTAGAAAATTTTGGTCCATATATTTGTTTATAGCATGTGATTTATAAAAGTTAATGAACACGACTAATTAAGTAAAAACGAAGTGACATTTTTAGAAGAAAATGTAATCCACTAACAAAGTATACAGAGAAAATAGTAATCATTGTGTGAGGTAATTATATAAAGTTTAAAAAATTTAACCAGCATGACTATATATGATAGCTCAAAACGTTGTAAAAAGAAAATTGTTGAAGAAAATTTAACCAACATTTCACAAAGTATACAATAAGCATGCTTACTAAGTAAGATTTGTCTTCAGATATAATAAGGTTTTCAATCTAAGTTTTAGTCTACCTTCATCACAATATAACTAATATCTTTTTAGATTTATATGCAATTATATTCAAAATTATAAAAGTTAACATAAAATCTTACAGGATTTATCGCTAATGCAGAATTTAGAATGCCTAAGTGTTTAATTACTCACAATAAAAAAACCATAGAAAAAAATTGGTTTAAAACTTTTCCAACATAAAATTAGTTGAATTTAAGAAATGCTCACATAATTAAGGTTTTAAATTTACACTATTTTTTTAATAAATCTCATATAGAGCCTGCATATTATGGTATTTGTACCTTTAACCAGTGCGACTAAATACGATAGGACAAATCCTTAGAGTAAGGAAATTGTTGACTAAAATTATTAACCACATGTTTATCAAGTTAGATTCATATTTGAAATTACAGAAAACTCAAATATGAATTTGAAATAGTACCTAAATTTTCTTATTAAATCTCTTATGTAATTTTTGTTTTACAGATTAATATTTCATGTTAGAGAGTTTTTTCTATATATAATATTCAAATAAAGTCTTAATAGGTTACTATATTGGTTAGAAAATTTTGAATGTTTCAAATTGATTTTCGAATTTCATAAGACTTATTATTTAAATGTTTACTATATTTTTGGATTTAATTAAAATTAAGGACCCCATTTAAAATAATGTTTGGAAATCTTTAGCAACATTAATATGTTTAACATGGTTTTTATAACTCTTATAATATTAGAAACACAACGCAATGAGGTGTCATGAGTTATCATTGCATTTCTCGCCTCAGTTATTAGATATTATAGCTCAGGATCCCAAGTCAAGCTCGAGTAAGTTAATAAAATATTTTAAAAAATTACAAAAAGTGTATCGATGCATACCACATTTCAAGAAGCAAAAAGACATTAATATCTTATGGAAACAAAAAAAATCTACTTTTGCTAAAGCTATAATTGTTAGTAAGAAGTTTTTTAATTTTTTATTTATAATAGCTTCAAGTAACTTGTCAAGATTATATTAACATTAAGTTCTTTTAGTAGTCCAACCTGTAACATTTTAAAACCAAGCTTCTTAACTTAAAAAGTTAGGTTAAAAGTTCTTTATCTTTGGAATTGTAAAGTCATAATTCATTCTTATCATCTTCATGAATCATTATTTCAAAAAATCAGCAACTTATTAAGATACGAACATGATATCCAATAGAATATTTCTTCATCTCATACACATTTAAAATGTAACATCCCGAAATTTTCAGAACGTTAAACACTCGATCGATCGTATACACTAAGCAATATTATTCTCAAAACTTAACCAAATAATACTACAAGATGTCAGAGCAACTAAAACATCCATCAACGTATTTTCTCTTTGTGTGCATTCATACTTGAAAACTAAATTTAAACCATAACAATAAACAAGCAAGTCACCCACGTAGGGGTTCTAACAATCAACACCAAAAGTTAAATCCTTTTCGCTTTCGCTTGCTCGGCTCTAATCCCTATTTAGGTAGCTTACTGCTGGCTGTCACCTGCGGAAAGGAAGTCAAAGGAGAATGAGCTTTTGAGAGCCCAGTAAGGTCGCACAAAGATTTAAAATCACAAAACGATTCGGACGTTTTTTTTCATATAGAGTCAAACAAAAATTTTTTACGAGTATTTTCAAGCGTTTCGACAAATATGAACAAAACGAATGATTTTACATTCAAGTCCAATAACATCTCTTTGAGGGATTTGTTTTCGATGAAACCACTACAATACAATATAAACATAGGGATGAGTATTCAACTCAATCCCTTAAGTAATAGTCAGTTGAAAACACTTCGGATGTAATAAAGCAGGAATGGATAATATTCAAAACATTTCAAGTGCAATAAAACATAAACAGGAATCGTTGAACATGAGCAGTACAGAAGCAAAGCCACCCCGGCAGTGCTCGATCGCTTTACATATGCATATGTAACACTGACTAGTCCATCTAGGTACTAGTTAAACCTATCCAACAGACCATCCTTATAACGCCAACAATACAGACCATCCTTATGGCTCCCAAGTTAGTAACTCATGTCAACATTAAGAAGGATTAAACTACAATTGAAAATGCTTTTCGATTATTGAATTCAATAAACAGATGAGCATGAAAAGAGATAAGTACAACTCAAAATATATATTTTATGATGGTCAGATCAATAAACATATGAGAATGAAACATGAATTCCAAACGATCGCTATCAGGCTCAAATTAGGGTTTCATGGACAGGTTCAAAACAAACGCTTTTTATTTCAAACATAGAAATCAAAAAATCAATGTATTTTGTAAAACTGTTATTACAAACATTTGAAACAGAATAACGAAATGGGGTTTGGAGAGAAATCCTTACCTCGGTCCAAGCTAAGCGATGCTACCAATCCTCGATCAATATTTTCTGAATAACCTATATTCGCAATCCACTTGTTAAACATAATCTATACTAATATACTATAAACCTAGTATCAACTACCCAGACGACGCTCACTTCTAATCCCGAAATCACGCAACTCAAACGATTATCGCACACGGCTAACCTAACCGAAATCCTCGTACGCTTCTTAATGGGTAACGACACTCTAGAATTTATAATAATTTACACTAAAACACTTTTTTTTAGCTTAAAACTTATTAAAAGTCAAAATATGAAATTTCTGAATTTTTTAATATTTTTGAATTTAAAATAATTTCCTTAAATGCAATAAAAATCCATAAATTGCCAAAATTACTTCCAGCTGCAAAATAAGTCCCATAATTTTTGTAAAAGCTTTAAAATATGTATAAAAATTTAAATCAGAAATTAAAATGCATTAAAACTATTTTTAAATTATTCATTTTGCTAAAACCAATGCGACACGGAAACCATAGCAAAACAACTCCAAAAATTATCAAATTCAAACTGAGTCTTATTTATACCATATAGACATTACTCTAATTTTTCTCAAAACATTTTCAGGGTTTAAGGGCTCGAAAAGAATTTTCCAAAATCTGAAATTACATAAAATACTAAAATATCATACGAACTCAGAAAATTATAAATATTTTCCAAGAATTCTAATATGGCCTAAGGTATCATTTAGTATTTTACATGTTAACAATCACTATAGCCTATCCTATGCATGTATCGTACCTAACGCTAACCGAGGTACACCCGTGTATTACCCAATTTCCCTGTTCCCAGCAACCCATTTCCCTTCTTCTTCTCCTTTCTATAAAACACTCTATAACACACCCACTTCTTCACACAATGCACACCTGCTACACCCACATCACCCTTTTAACACACACATATACACACACTTGATATATATACTTACACTACCTAAACTCACACGCATGTGAAGGCAGTGTGCTGCTTGCCTTGCTTGCCTCACCCTCACGAACTCTTCCTGCAAATACACACACATTACCTCACATAAAGACTCACACACACACATACAGGCCCTATGCACCACTCACCTGCTGCCCTTCTTCCTTTTCTATTTCATAATCACACGCTCATAACCCAGTATATACATATACTCACACAACACCTACACACACATATATATATACAACCACACTCTCCCTCTCTATCTTACCTCTTATACCCATTTCTACACCCACGCACACACACATATATAATACACAACACAGCTCACGCAACTGACACCCAAAACCTTCAGCTGCACCTTCATCTCCTCCCTCCTTCTCTCATACATACCCATTTGAAGCCATACCCACTGCACTCACCTCACATCTGTTGAGCAGCCTTGCTTTCCCCTTCCATTTCTGAAATACCACACACACACACACACACATAACATACCTATACTCATGGCTCCTTCACACAACACAGCCCACAACTAGGAACTTGCCATTTCACCTCATCCACAGACACAACACAACCATTACATAGCCTCACGGCATTGGCCACTTCATGCTTCATAACAACCACACTTGCAATTTAGGTGTAGTTACCAAACGCCCTACTTTTCTGAAACCCACATGCACACAAAACATTTACACGCACAGTAAAACCCCATTTATACACACTATCACAGATTAGCACATTCACACAACTCCAATTCACATTCACCCACTGGCCCCTACTCACCCACACACACCAACCCAGTTCGCATGCCTACAATTTACTACAATCCCACTTCAATAGTGCTGCCCTACAATTGTCTCCCTTCCCCTTCTCCCTCACTCACACAAGCCACAAGAATGCACAAAGGAACACCAAAAATAAACACAGCCCCGTACTCTCATCATACCCATGCAAAAAAACTTGCACACAGTCGTGCATCACGCACTATGGCTGTTCCATTTCATTGCTCATCTCGGTAGGACCATGGCTGCGTCGGAGAACAGACCACGGCAGCCGTGGCTACCCACATCCCTAAACTTTTTCCCTTCACAACCCCAAATATAACGGATATATCTCACTCTATAAGACTCTCTAAATACACCCAAAAACTAAAATTGTAACAATGAAAAAATTACCAAGAATTTGCGCTTCGATCGTCGACGTCCCGTATTGGCAGGCCTCTCTCTCTATCTCTCTCTCTCTTTTGTTAGTGTGTACGACAGCTTGAATGGGAGGTGGGCGGCTGCCAAAGAAGGTTATACATATATATGATATGAAACCCTAGTAAGACAAAGAAAAGAAAACCCCACCCCCTTTATTTGTCGCTAATTCATCTTATCCAAACGTACTATTGCGAAAATGGTCCAATGATAGAATATTTATGACAAATTATGCGCTAGAAAAATTATTAACGGCTTGTTACGCTATCCCGTTTGACAAAATGTCACTATTAAGTGTACACTACTAAAGAAAACCTCATTGTCATTAAAAGTAGGTCGAATGTTAAAAAATATAATTTGTCGATAAAAATACACGCCAAAGCCCAAAAATTTATAGGTTTACTCTAATTATCACTAAATACCTTGATCAATACCATTCATTATTAAATTATAACTTATAGTTTTCAAAAATTTTGTCATTAAAGATAGTCGTTAAAATTTCAATCACGTTAATCGTTAAACATTTAATCGCCGCTAAAAGTTGTTAAAAAATATCGACACTAAGAAAAATGTATTCGCTACTAAAAATTTTAAATAATTTCGAAAAATTATCGGGGTGTTACATAAAATTACAGTCATGAATAGATGGTCATGCAATTGTCACTGAATATTTGCATATGTATATATGTTTGCTTTCGCTCTTTTAGTTTAATGAACAATTAGTAGATTTTGTTATAGTGTCATCGCTAGATATCTGCGTTCTTTAAGCTATTCTTTTACATCGTCAAGTGGGACTGTAACACAATCAACTAATTGTTCTTTTAATTTACAGTTCAAATGAACTAAGACAAACATATATGCATATGCATATATTACGCAAGAATTGCATGACAATCTAATCAAAGTTTTAATAGTCAAAATCAAAGTCTAATACATAAATATACGTCTGTAACATAGAGTTTAAATGTTGTACAATTGATTGTCTATATTTATAAACTTTAAAAATATCGCGAGAATTATACCATGAATTTTTCAACAATAAAACTTAATAAAGAGTTTAATTTGTTTTCTAAATCTTTATATATAGGATATAACCAGTTTGGTGGTCGTGAGCTCTTATTTAATATTGCTGACTTATAATTCGTTTATTAAATCTCTCTCTCTCTCTCTCTCTCTATATATATATATATATATATATCATTATTCATTTTTAATATGACTATCTTATGTATATTATATATATATATATATATATATATGAATACTGATAGTACATTTAACTCAATTAGAACATTATTTTTTTTCTTCTAAATCTAATATGTTAATTTCATTTTTTTCGATATATAAATTCTTATATTACATTAAAGAGTGATTTTAAAAAGATACTTGCAAAATTAAGTCATAATAAGTTAGTGTATTGATTAGGTTGATATCTAAAATGTTTAGAATTAATTTTTAAATTATACAACCCCCGTTATTTTTGCAAAATTAATCAAATTTAAAAATAAGGTCCCTATGAAAATTCAAATCAATTGTTAGATCATTTTTTTCTAAGTCTCGTAATTGTTTAATCTTAATTGTAACATTATTTTTTCTTCTAAATCGAAAGTATTATTTTCTTTCTATATATATATATATATATATATATATAGAGAGAGAGAGAGAGGGAGGGAGAGAACTGATTCGTTGACCGCGCGGGCAACTTTAGCTAATTAGTTGCCCGAGCGATCTGGCCATTTTGTCCGCGATTTATGGACAGCCCAAAACTGCTTTTTGCATTTTTTTAAGTTCATCATGCTACATTTTACGTCCGTCCACTACAAAATGTAACGGACGATATTTTGACAAATACTACCAGGCAAAAATGACTGTTGTAGCGAACAGTAGGATACTAATCTCAAGTTCAAGTATTAGGGTTGTTTTGTTGTGTTCAAGTACCATGGTTGTCATATTGCTCTTTATTCAATTGGTGATTATTTAGTTCAAGATTCCAAGTTCGAGTATCAAACTTTTATCAATTGTATCAGACTTTTATTCAATTAGTAGTTATTCAGTTTTAGATTCCAAGTTCAATCTGTAGAATGAATATCCAAAAACTCACCACCACCATGAAACAAAAGAGAGGAAGAAAGATTCCAAGTTCAATCTTCAAGGCCACCACTGTCGTGAATCAACCAACTGCCATAGAAAGAGAGGAAGAAAGAAACCCCACCACCACCACCTCTGCCGCCTTAACGCCCACATCTGAACCACTGCCATCTGAACCTCTACCGCCCCAGCCATCACAAGACTCCACCATCCTAAGCCCACTCAAATTAGAACCAAGTCATCCCAAGACAACACCATCCTCTGCAAAGTGTTACCATTCAAGCTCCCAAGATGAGATAACCAAAAAAAAAATTAAAAATCAAAAAACAAAAAACCTAGATCTGGTGGTGGTAGTAAAACATTAGGGCAAGTCATAGTTGACTCGTTGGCGCTAGAGGTGGAATTAGACATGGACGATATTGACCCCTATCAGATCTAGCAGCGACGGTGGCAGTGGTCAGGGATTTGGGCAAGGCAGACTTGCGGTTGACTTAGTGGCAGTAGTGTTGGCCATGGGCAATGTCGGCCTGCCAAGATCTGGCGATGACAACGACTGGGTTGTGGGTGATCCTCGTACGGTGCCGGTGTGGGTATCGCTACTGATCGAAGGGTGTGGTGGCTTTGGATGGCGCACGAGTCATAGTTTTTAGGGCTGTGACCAATGGCAATGTTAGGGATAGGGAGATTGTAACAACCCAAATCTACGGTTATGTTTGTTCCTGTAAAATTTCTTTCTACCTTAGTAGTAGTTTTTCCAAGTGATTATTTTAGGATATTTAACGACAATTATTATAAGGGGCATCATTAAGGATCTTTAGCGACAGTTTTCTTATGATTATAAGTTACGATGATGAAATTTGGTTGTATGTGAATTATAGTAATATGTTTGTTTCTTTAGCGACGATATATTTATATATACTTTACGTCGACGTGTATTTTAGCGGCGTGTAATTTAGCGGCAAACTATCAATCTTAGCATCGGTATAAGCTTTTAGAGATAATAAATTTTGTTTAGTAGTGGTGTACTTATTAGCGACGATTTGTCAAATGGGTTGGCATAACAACCCATTCATAGTTTTCCTAACAAATAATTTATCATAAATATTCCATGATTGTTGGACCATTTTTGCAATAATAAATTTGGGGTTAGAAGTTTTAGCTACAAATAGATGTGTAGGGTTTTCTTTTAATTTTTCCTATTAGGGTTTCTTTTAATACATATACATATAAATGTAGCATTGTCTGGGCAGCCACCCTTTAGGCTGCCAGACACATTTGAGAGAAAGAGTTAGAGGGAAGGAGAACGGGACAAGATTTTTAGGCGACCGAGTTGGTTTTCCGGTAAGTTTACTTCCCCTTTTCTCTCAACTTTATTCAGTATTTCATGGGATTAAGGGGCTGGGTTTGCAGCCATGTGTATGAGGGTGAAGGGGAATACTGTTTTGTGTCAGGAAGCCGTGATTTACAGGGTAAGGGTAAGCTTTAAATTGATTCACGGGATGGTCATTTATACATATATACATAGGTAGATATGATATACATAAATGGGTCTTGTTTTTTTTGTTGTGAAGATCTGTGAATGGGCGTTTATGGCAGAAGAAGAAGGATTGATGGAGCAGTCGTAGGGATTGTGTGAGTGAACTTTGTGTGTGTATGAACCAAGTGAGTTGAGTGGGAAGTGATGTAACCATATGTGGATGAAGTGGGTTGATGAAAAAAGAAAAAAAAGGGGGGGGGGGGGGAAGGAAGAGGAAGACCCACTGCCTCACGGTAGTGGGCATGATAAATGGGTTCATATATATATACACACACACACACACACACACACACACATGTAGTGAGGTGGGAATGAAGGTGGCTTTATATTTACATATATATAGATTGTGAGAGTGTATGAGTATATTTACAAGGTGTGAATTGGTGTTAGTGTGTGGTTGTAGGTGTTATGAGTGAAGGCAAATGGTGGCTGCCGTGATACTGTGAGGAGGAATGTGTGGGTGTGTAAAGCTGTGGAATGGTGAGGGAACGAAGCTGCCAAGGCAGCTCGTGTGTGTATGTTTGTGAAGAATGTATGCGTGTGCATGTTTTGTGTGTGTGAGTGAAATGAAAATAAAGAGAAAGGGGGCTGCAGCAGGTTTGCAAGTGGGGTGTGCGTGCGGCTGATGGAGTGGGAAGATGGCTGCCATGGCCATGCTCTTTACGTGGGTTTAGAATTGTTGTGGGTGTAAGCACCTGAGTGATATGTGTAAATAATGGGTGTGTGAGTGTAGTGCGTAAAGTGTGGTTATTTGTGTACATGTGAGTGTAATGAAAGAAGAGGGAGACCACTGGCTCACGGCAGTGGTCGTGGAAATTGTGTGTGTGTGTGTATATATATATATAACCCATCTTGGTCGGACCCCAGGATCCACTAGGGGTCCCACTTCGCACAAACACGTCGACACATTTAACGGTCAACTTTTCAACGCATCGAACCGGTCAAAGTGCGCGCACTCAACTCACGTGCATTTTTTCCTTCGCACGCGACTTAGTCACTAATTATTTTACGTTAGTGTGACTCAAGGTAGAACATTCGTCACGCCGAGACCACCCGAACACATTTTCACCAAAATCATCGGCCGACGGCGCAACCAGAGCAACATGGTTAAGGGGCGAAAGCCTTCGCCAACCCCATGGGGTCGGCCTCAACCCCCCATGGGGGGTTGGCCTTCATTACAAGAAAAGATATATTTGGCGACAAAAGTTTAGTGACGGAATGTATTCCATCGCTAAAAGCTCTTTCAGTGACAGGAAACGCCTTCGATAAAAATCCGTTAGCAAAAAATTTATCGACGGAGTAATGCGTTGGTAAAAACCTTTGCTGGCGGATTTTTAACGACGGGGTTTCCGTCGCTAAAAGTCCTTTAAGTCACTCTGCATTTTCTCTATCTCTCTGTTTCTATTCCTTAATTTCTGCTGTTTGACCTTGTTTCACCCCGTATCTACCTACCGACGATTTAACCTCCGGTGAGCCCCCCTCACCTCCGACAACAACCCACTGACACCGCGGCACCTCCAGCGACAACCCACTGACGCCACGCCACCTCTGGCGACAACCCACTGATGCCGCGCCACCTCACGCGACAACCCACTGACGCACCTACTCCGGCCAGATCTACAACTCTGGTACGATTTTAAACTTTTCTCAGGCGTGCTTGCTTTTTAGCTTTACTGAATTTGCTTGAATTTGCTACAGTCGTGCTTGATTTTGAGCTTGATAACTTTGCCCTAGAAATCACAATCAAAATTTTACAATGCACACTAAAAGTGTACTTAATTCTTAGATTTTTAGCGACAGAATATTCCATCGTTAAAAATCTAATTTAGCGACGGAATATTCTGTCGCTAAAAATTATATTCTATAGCTAAAAATTATATTCCGTCACTAATTTTACAAAAAGAAAAATAAATTAAAATACGTAAAACAAAATTAGCGACGGAAACTACATCGCTACTTTATAAATAAATCTGTCGCAAAAAAGTTTAATATTAGACAACGGATTTTAAAATTTCGTCGTAAAACTTTAGTAACAGGGTTTTATACGAGGGACCTTTTAGCGACAGTATATCCGCCGCAAAAAAATTTAGCGATGGATTTTCCCGTCGCTAAAAGCCTTATTTCTTGTAGTGCTTGGCGTTGCCCCCCCCCCCCCCCCGGTTGTTCACTTTTTGTGCAAAGTCCTTCTCGCGCGTTGTTCGCTTCGTACGCCTCGTGTGTGACTTTGGCACTTGTTCATTACGTGGGTACGACTCACGGCAACACGCTCGTCGTAACTCGACTTCCAAACTTGTCATTGCCCATCAAAACACCTACCCTCGGCGTGCCCAAAATTCACCAAAAGGGGAGTGGCCTTGGCCCTCCCTTCGGGGGATTTGGCCTTGGCCTTGGCCACCCCCTAAGGTCGGCCTCGGCCTCCCCAGGGGTGGTGGCCTTGGCGTTCCCCTAATTGTTGGCCTTTGGCCTCCCCTCCCTCGCGGACTTGTCTTCTCCAGTCTTTGCACCTTCGCGATGTTTACCGATGCTCATACATCAACCTTGCGACATCCGTCGTTTGTCTCTTGTGACCGCGCACTGCTCCCGCGACGCCCGTCGCCTAAAATCGTGTGCTATCGCCGAATGACCCGTTGCCGACGACTGCATACCATCACTCCCAACTTCGTTATTACTAAAGATCGCACTTATTATTTTGGAATAACATGCACACTCAGCTCGCGTTCACTCTCCGGGACACCCGGCACGCGCTTGTGCTCCGTCTTCGCGACGTTCGTCGCTGCACCCATGTGCCACTTCCCTGATACGTGCCCCAGCACCAGGTATTGTCCAACGACGGTCATCGTCGTGCTCGTGAGCCACTTCCATGATATGTGGCCCTGCACCAGGTAGGGTCTCGTGATGGTCGTCGCCGCGCCCGTACGCCACTTCCATGATACGTGCCCCGGCACCAGGTATGGTCTCGTGACGGTCGTCGTCGCTGCGTCCATGCGCCACTTTCATGACATGTGCCCCCAACACCAGGTATTATCTCGCGATGGTCGTTTTCTCGCCCGTGCGCCACTTTCATAACACGTGCCCTGGCACTAAATATTGTCTACGAGACGGTCGTTGTCCTGCCCGTGCACCACTTCCTTAATACGAGCCATGACACTAGGTATTGTCTCCACGACGGTCATCACTATGCCTGTGTGCCACTTTCATGATACGTGCCCTAGCACCAGGTATTGTCTCGCGACGGTCGTCGCCGCGCCCATGCGCCACAATCATATTACAGGCCTCCAGGCACCACACTCATTCACCGCACCATGTGCCCATGCCATGGACGTGGAACATGCTTTGACCCACTCTCCGGAGTGTGCAGCATTCCGAGGGGCTCCACTCGTAGTGTTTTGGCACATTGATCCTTCGCAGCGGGATAGGCTCGTTACCACAAAACTATCATCGTCTTCATTTCGAGGGGTTCCTCTGGTTGTGCTCGGCACGAGGACCCTTCGCAGCGGGATATGCTCATTACCACAAAACTATCACCGTCTTCATTCCGGGGGGCTCCGCTCGTGCTCCCGCATGAGGACCCTTCGCAGCAGGATAGGATCGTTACCACAAAGCTATCGTTGTCTTCATTCTGGGGGGCTCTGCTCGTAGTGCTCTGGTACTAGGACCCTTCACAGCGAGATAAGCTTGTTACCACAAAGCTATCGCCACCTGAGGTGACTTGCATGACACTAGGCACTGAGCTACGACCATGTCCACTCACGTTACCGGTGATCGTCGGTGCCCCCAGGACGATGACCACCGGGTCACTCCGGGACGGGAGCAGGTCTTTGGAGGGCATCGTGCCTAGTTCGCCTGGCAATTGGCTACAGGGGCAACCTTCATCGCTGTCAGGTTCTCTACGCGTCTCTTGACGCACCTTGTGGGATTCAGTAAGGGCTTGGACTGGTGGCTGGGGCAACGAGCTTACTCTGATCATGCTGTCATGGTGTGTTCAGTCTTCTCAAACAGGTAGAGAGACGCTGTGTGGGGCAGGCAATGCGAAGGCAATGCGAATTTGGGAACTGGCAGTCTAACGGTGAACCAGTATTTTCGGACCTCTTGATGACGTGTCACTCCCATGGGACAACATGTGGCACTTGATGACATAGGCACACTGTTTCCTATAAAATAGTGGACTTTATGACTCAAAAAGCAACTTTTTGGTCCATTCTTACAAAAATCACTTTCTCACTCTAGAATTTAGGAGCTCTTGGATTCTAGAGAGAGAAACACAAATTGGCAATACTTTGGACCGTAAAGTTGGACCGTAGCATTGGACCCTGACTCGGACCTTAACTTGGACTGTCGACTGCCTGCCTTGTTTGTCTCAACCTCGTCTCCATAGTACTGCCATCTCTCACAGCCTATCTGGGAATCCTTGCTCTCTGCCCTTACTCCGCCCTCACTGTCTCTCATTTTGCATACTTGGAAGCTGACTCGGACTACAACCTTTGTGGCACCTCCACGTAGGTACGAACTCAAATTCCTTGGCACATATATATATATATATATATATATATATATATATATATATATATATATATATATATATATATATATATATAGGAGTGGAGGAGTGAACTGGATGTGTGAGTTACATGTGATATGTGTGTGAGTCGTGTTATATATGTATGGTAAATATGTGAATATAAGTGGCTGCAGAATGGAGAGGAAGTGACAGGAGCAGGATGTGCTCCGTGGGTGTGCATAGGTAGTGTCCATTGGGAAGTATTGTGGTGATTAAATGTGTTCAATGAGAGAGGAAGGTGTACAGCTGTGAAATAAAGGATATCGAGTTAGCTTTAAGTGAGACGCATCCATAGAGTAGGGTACAATGATTTTTAACGTGTGAAATTTCATCTTAAGATGCCTTAGGCTATAATATACTTTCTGATAAAATGTTATATTTTTCAGATATCGTATGAATATGTTATATTTTCTGCAAGTTCAAAATTATAAAAATATTTGAAAACCTTTAAACCCATGAAAATGTTTTGGAAAAATTAGAGTAATGTTTTTACAGTATAAGAAAGACTCAGTAAAAATTTGGTAATTCTTAGAGTTGATTTATTGTCATTTTTTGTATCGCATTGATTTTAACAAAACGAAAAATAAAGAAATAGTTTTAGTGCTCTTTAAATTCTACTTTAAATTTCTAAAATTTTTATACATATATTAAGGCTTTTACAAAAAAAACATGAGTCTTTATTTTCAGCTAGAAGAAATTATGGAAATTTATGGGTTTTTAGTGTATTTAAAAAAATTATTTTAAATTCGAAAATAATAAAAAAAATTCAAAAATTATATTTTTATTCCATATGCTGTATGAAGCTATAATAATGCTTAATGAATGTTTAAAATATTTTTGAGATATTTCTGAATCTCGAGGAGTGTGGCGAGTTTCGGGGTAGGTTAGCGTGTGTGAAACCCGCTCCGAATTTCATCATTTTGGGTAGAGAAATGTGTACGTTGTGGATAGTCTTATTAGGTTTATAATATAGTAGTATGGATAGTGTTCTGAGAAATGACCTTGCCAACCTAGGTTAACTCCCAAAATTTGATCGAGATCATTTTTAACTTCCGCACTTGGATCGAGGTAAGGGATTTCTTCCGATACCCTATTTCATCTATTTGACATCGTAAATATTCATTCTAAATTGTTATCGATGTGTCCATTGGACTCAGTCATAATTGTGATGAAATTGCATCGATTGCCATTAATACCCCATTTTGAGCCTTATATGTTTATTGAAAATTCCTTTTCGATGCTACGTATTTATTTATCATTGTGCATTGATTTAATCATTGTATTATCAATTATTGCATTCTGCATATTGACATGAGTTAGTGTATTGAGGAGTTATAAGGATTGTCTGTATCGGGGGGTGATATAAGGTTGGTTTGTTATTGTCGGGTGATGCTAGTATGTTAAGGGTCTGGCTAGTGTTCATATGCATATGTAACCCCAGTGTTATTGAGCATCGCCTTTGTGGCTTTGCTAAGTGATTACCCTGTACTGCCTGTGTGGCTTTGCAATTGCGCATGTTCAATAACACTTGTGATTGTTTGTATTGTATCTGAAAGTCATATTGATATTTGATCGAACTATTTATGATCATCTTAAAACTCTTGGAAAACCATCATCGATTTGCATCTGTGAGTTAAAGCATCATTGAATTGTATCTATGAATGATTTCATAACTTCTTCGTTTGAGCGACCTTACTGAGCTCTCAAAAGCTCACTCCCGTTTGACTTCTTTTTCGCAGGTGATAATCAACCATAGATCACATTGGGTGTGGATTAGATCTGAGCCGAGTGAAAGAGAGAGATATTAAGTTTTTAGTATTGCTCAGTAGAAACCCTGCGTGGGTGACGAATATTATCATTTTAAAAAAATCAGACTTAGATTGATGTAACATTTTTCGATTGTTTATTGAGAGTATGATTATTGGTTTCATTAAAGGTTTAGCTGCTCTGATGATGGTTGTCAATGTTAACTTTGAGGTTATATTGTTTTAATGTAAATGATCGAGTGAATGTTAACGTTCCAGAAATTTTGGGATGTTACAGAGATGCAGGGGTAGAGGGAGGGGAAGGGGGGGGAGAGAGCAAACCATGAATAGTGTGTAATACACTCGTTGGGTTCATTAAGTAGCGGATGATTGTATTCCAGATTCTTTGCCTCTTTGCAGGGTCAGGGGCACTTTGTCAAAAGTACCGTCCGCTAAATTATGTAACGAACGACATGACAACTTTTAATAAGTTAGATCTGGCTAGTCCATCTGCAATAGATGGACGGCCAGATCGAGTGGGTCACTTAGCCAAAGTTGCCCGCGCGGTCAACGAATCAGCTATATATATATATATATATATATATATATATGTCGAGCTATGTAGAGTGCATTGATCTGGCACATGCATTAGAACAGCCCAGATCGGACAATAAGAAGAGGATTGAACAACAACAAGATGGTAAGAAGGGGGAAAAGAAAGTAGAGTTTTAGAGGCTGGCAAGAGTCAACAGTTCTCTTCTTCAGCACAACAGGGTGAGCAGAGTCAGAAGATGGGACATGTTTTGGGAATTAGGTCAGGGCCAAGTGTCGAATTCAGAGGAGCACAGAGCACGGGTGCTACAACAGTGGAGAGTGCTTGGTCAGATTTTTTGACAGTTCTGTGTCCTACGTGTGGATGGAACCGTGGTGGTAAGTCATGCTATAGACTTACTGGAGGATGTTTTAAGTGTGGTTGTGTAGAACATCCAGTTCAAAACTGTCCTTTAGTTTAGGAGAACCAATCAGCCCTCAGCCCCGTGCCTACAGTTTGTTTAGCAGTAAATAGTGCACCTCATCCGGGAAGAGGCCAGACATAGCACCCCCAAACTCAGCAAGGGCAGAGGCTTAGGACACAGCCAGACTTTTTGCTATGTCGGCTCCGGATACTGAGGCATCCAATGATGTTGTGCCAGGTACACCCCTGTATAATTCATTTAGGCGTTCATATACTGTTTGATTCTAAGGTATCATATTCCTGAGTTATAATCTGAATCATATGCTATTGTGGGATATTTGAAGTTGTGAAATTGTTAAAGCTACTATTGATGTTCTTGACTAAAACTTTAGAGGTTATGTATAAGATTTGGTGATGCTTTCGTTTGAGAGTTACGTAGTGAAAGCATAATGCTTCAATATTTTAAGCAACGACTGTTAAACGCAATATAGCATTGATTTACATGAGTGAAATTTTATCGGCAACCTTCAGCGACAAAATTTTTAGAAATCATAAGTTATAATTTAATGATAGAAATTATAAGTGATATTCATTGATGTACTTATAGAGTTGTCAAACGGGCCGAGCGGCTCGCGGGTTAGTCTGATCTGGCCCGAAAATTGGCTCGTGCTGGCCCGGCCCTCTTTGTGAACTGTGTCGGCTCTAGCCCATAGGGCCTAAGGCCAAGCCTTATTTTTGTTGAAAAAAATCCAGCCCAGCCCGACCCTAAAAAGGCCCGGGTCAAGCCCTAAGAATGGGCTGGCCTAAAATCGGCCCTGTTTTTAGGGCATGGCCCCTTTTTTTAAGGCTGGGCTGGGTCAACCTAGTTTTGGCCCTATTTCTGGCCCTGTTTTTGACTACTTTTTTTTTGGGTTATTGGAACCCTTCAACTAATTGTACTTGCTTTTTATCTCTTTTTGGCTTCTGGTAAAAGTACTTCTTTGATTTGTAATTACAAGTGGAGCAACGCAAGGATACCAAGAATGTAACTCACTAGATAGGTATAAATCGTTTTCTTATACACAATATTGACTTCTATGTCCTTTCACTATTAATTTGTAGTCATGACAAATATTGATTTTTTTTTTGCTCATGTAGGTCTAAAGCAACAATATGCTTTTAAAATCTTTGTTACCTTAGGTCTGAGCTTACTCTCAACATATGAGTTCCTCACAATTGTTTGCTTAGTTTCTTCTTCTTGTCTGGAATCGCTGATTGTGAATTTTGGATGTCATTGTATTGTGAATTTAAAAGTCATTAATTCTGTAACTCTTGCATAGCCTCAAAAGTAATTTTGCAGGCAGGAAAAACAATCAGTTCTAGAAAATTTCAGTTCAGGCTGAAGCCATTTGGCCATTGTATTGAGCTAAATAGTGCACATTGTTTTCAATTTCTTTTTGTTGTGTCACATATATTGCTCTTGGAATTGTATTAATGGCCAGTGTTGCAATACTATTCTTAGTATTATGGGAATGCTGATTTCGACAACACGTTATGCTTTTTCGCACTCTCGTTTGTTGTTAAGAAATTTATGTTTTGTTGCTAATGTACTTTTCAATGAGCAAAGTGAGGGTACGGAGCAAGGCATGAAAATAGATGATACTAAGGATTATGGTCAAGCTACATGCTAAAGTGTATCAAAATTTGTAGGATGAACTACTGGTGTAGAAGATGAATGACATTATACATTCACAGATGTTTTTTAGAGGAGGCTAACAGCAGACTGCTTGATCTGCACCTGGGAGAAGCTGATAGCATGCTCCCATTTTTGGAGATAATACGAAATAAAAAAACAGTGGGATGAAAATAAGAGGAATTGTCAAGAGAAAATGCAAAACGCTAGATAAGAGAAAGTAGGAGCAGATGGATTACATGAAAATACTTAAATAATCAACTGCTAATCATTCTTGTTTTTTCAAAATTACAAGTAGCCTGTTCCAAGCTCGGATAAAAAGAGGAGGGCCTATCAAAAAATTTATTTCATGTGTTAATATTTTCGCAACACAAAATAGGAATATTAAAAAAATAGGCCCGAGCCCGGCCTTGCCCTAAAGTTAGGGCCTAGGGCTTGGATTACCCAGCCTTGGGCCTGGCCCGGGCCCGGCCCAATTTCCCAGGCCCGAAGCCCTGTCTGGCTTGGCCCATTTTCTAGTCTTCTCTTTGAGACCTCTATGTACTTAGTGACAATTAAAGTAAACGATATTTTTAACAGTTTTTAACGACGAATTTTCTTTTAGTTAGCATAATTTTATGTAGCAACTCTTAGACAATTTGTGAAGCGGAGTAGCGCAACAACCCGTTAAAAAAATTTCTAGCACATAAAAGTTATCGTAAATAATTATTTTTGGCCTTTTGGCAATGATAATAAAAGAAGTTTCGGGTAAATTAAAAACGACTAAAGGAAGTTCAGGGGGTTTTTGGCAAATGTCCAATCTAGGGTTTTATGTATGGGGAAAGCGAATATGTTGCTAGCCTTAGGCAACTTGCCTAAGGCTAGCGACTAAAACTACGTCGTTTTGTTTTGTTTTGCATGGTTTATTAATTTTCTTTTCTTTGTTTTAACTCTCTCCCTCCCTGTAAATCTCTCCCTCCGTGTAACTCTCTGTCTCTCTCTATCTCTCTCTCTTAGATCTGCCCACACCGCCCCAATGCCGGCAACCGTCTGCCGACCAACCTCTGTACCGGTGAACCACTGGCCCCACCATCACAAAGAACTATCGATGTCCTACCACTCCCAATCCATTCTCCCCTGCAGCATCAGATTATGCCATTTTTATCTACTCCACCACCAGCCGTCCTCCGTAATTGCTATCACCTCTATCTCCTTCATGCCTCCATCGCCGGTGACCCACCACCCCACCATCACAATGACTACAACCATACCGAAACCCACCACTGTCGGCCTTCTCTCCTCCTACAACATCACAGAAATAGCCACAACCACCTCCCAACCATAACCTCCTTCATCGGTGATGTACCACCTACCATTGCCGTAGACCACTAGCAAAATCACCAATATCAACCACTAATCACCTCCACCCCCTGAGATCAGTGACACCATGGATAACCACCAACATCAAGTCCTTTCCACTGATGAATTGAAACCCTATCACTTTTAAGTTCATCGTCGCCATTGCTATGGTCATCCTCAACTCCGGCGTTTATATCATCATTGTCTTTACAGATTCTCTAAAAAAAATTAAAAGATTTTTTAAGATCCCCAAAATGAGATGTGATGATTAAAATCTAGATATTCCCAATTCAAAAAATTAAATAATATTTAATGAACCTATTTTTAAAATTTTAAAACTTAGAAGATGGGCGGTCATGGATTTGTGCAATGTAATGGTGGCAGTGGTTTGTGATTTTCTTGGTGGTGGATGTGGTCTATGATGATGCACTAAAGGTTTGTGAGAGCATCGGTAGCTAGTGCGAGTTTGTGTGTGGCGGCGGTGGCTTGTGATGATGAGGGTGGTGTGTCGTTAACAAAGGAGATTGCCCAGAGATTGGAGGTAGGTGATAATGGTCAATTTTGTGATTCATCAAGAGGAAAGAGGGCTGACAATGTAACAACCCAAAATTTGAGGTTGGTTTTATGGTAAAAACGCTAACTAATTATTTATTTGACCTTTAGCGATGATTTGGTGGGCAATATTTCTGTCAACTTTAGCGACATTTTTTTTAAAACGAAATGTTGTAGATTAGAGGAGCTGAGCCTTATAGTTTATGACCCTTAGTGACAAGTTTATTTTAGAAATCATAAATTATAATCTAACGCAAACATATTTATAAAGGATAATGATTGAAGTGTTTAGTGACGATTAGCATAACTGAGTTTTATCGAAAATCTTTAGCAACAAAATTGATGAACCATAAGTTGAAATTTAATGATAACTCTTATAAGTGATATTAATTGGAGCCTTTAGTATTGATTACCGTGAGAAACATTTTTCAAAACTTTTAGCAACAAATACTGAAGCGGGTTAGTAAATAAAGAAATACATAAAATAAAAAATCGAAATCCGATTTATTTGAAAAATAAGGCCAACTATATAATTTTGGAAAGGGAGGGAACCAAGGATGAATCGAGGGAGAAATTAAGCATTTCCATAACCCGTTTTTGGTTACAACCAAGCAAAAGAAGAAAGTCAGAATAAGAGAGTTGCATAGAAAGAAAGATAGGGAGAAAATTTGGGATTTTGTTTGTTTTTTTTTTCCGGTTACAGAAAGTCATAGAGAAAGAGAGGATTAATATTCCATTTTCGGTTACCAAAGAGAGCAGACTTGCTCTTTCAGTCACTAAGAAGAGATGGAGAGAGAAAAAGAAAGAAAGAAGGAAGAGGGGCTGCACGAGAAAGATTGGGAGCAGTCAGAAATTAGAAATCATCTCTGGTAAGCCTGTACACTATCACATTCCAGTAAGTTTATGTGTGTGTTTAGAAACATATTTGTATACGTATATAAGGTGTTAGTGGCTGCCGTGAGTACTTGGTTTATGGTGTCATAATGTGTGCGTGTTTGGAGAAGGATGGGACTGCCGAAATAGCCCCATGTATAATAGGTGTATTTTTCTGGGGTTTAAATAATTATACATATTAAAGAGTAAAATGCAAAATGGGAAACAACAAAAAGAAGAAAAAGAAAAGAGAAAAGAGAAATCAGTAGAGAAAGAGAGAAGGTAGCCGGCCCTAGAACGGGTGGCGCCTCTGGGCAGCCCCATAGCCGGCAACTCGCGGTCGCCGGCGGCCAACTCCGGTCGCGTCCACCGAACGCCGCTACTCAGCACCTCCGCGACCCACTAGAAACTTCGATCAACCGCCACCATCAAGCCGTTGAGGATCGCCATCACCGGCACCATCTCCGGTCTCTTCAACTCCCGGCCACATGCGCTGTCGCCGGCAGCCCCATCGCTGGCCAACTCCTTTTCCAGATCACGGCAGCCCATCACAGGCGATGAACTCCAGCACCGCCTATACCGCACACCACACCACAACACCCCGTGACCACCGTGCCGTAGTTGAGGTGCCGCTGCCACCGCCTAGACGTCGTGCAATTGCTGTCGCCGGCCACCCTTTTGATCTCCGACTAGCACCGGTGGCAATAGATTTGGACCACCACTACGCCGTCGGAGTCATCGCGTCCTGCCACCGCCGCAATACCTATCACCGACGATGAACGCAGACCAAGGACAACTGTCGAATGGCCACGAACCACCACCGGCCAGTTGCCGGTTCTTTCTCTCCCACCGCCGACCAATCGTCGCACCCAATAGCTTCGCACTCTCCTTCCGTTCACCAACCAACCGTGACACTTCCTTCTCCGTCTGACCCTTGATGATCATGGCCGTCAAGCCAATTATTGTACAATAGGTTGGGGCTGAATTATGTGAAATTGATTTTGGTTGTGTGCTGTGTTGTTTGTTGGTGGCGGTGCAGTTGTTGTCATTTAGCGGCACCGTTGGAAGTGAATGAATGAAATGAACTAGATGGTTATTTTGGGTGTACGGTGTGTGAGTTGAGCATGTATACAGGTGTGGTTGTTGTTTGATGTGCATGGGGATGCCGTGTGTGCGTGATGGATGTGAGGGTGTGGTGTGCGGCACATATTTGGTTTTTGTGAAATTGTTTGCGAAGTGGGGTTTGGTGGTGCCTTACAGTGATTGTAGTCGGGCTCTATATGTACAGTGGTGGGTGTACAGTGCAAGTGTTGAGGAATTCGTTGGATTTGTTTGGTGCGGTGCGGAGTGGAAGTGTTATGATGGTGTTTGCAGTGTTGGGATGGGCTAAATTGTGATAGTGTATGTGTGTGTGATGGTTGCGATGGAGGGTGTATGACTGTGTTTTGTGAGTGTGTTTGTGTAAACCAAGCGTGTTTTTATCTGGGTAAAAGTTACAGGGGTGTGGGTGAAATGAGTGTACAAGTGGGTATGTAGCGTTTGTGTGCATTATGCGTGACTTGAATTTGTAGCAGTATGTGAATATGTGATCTGAGTGTATGTTGGTGCCAGATGTATTGTAATGGTTGAAACTAGTGGTCATTGTGGCGAAATATCGGTTAGTAAGCAATGAGTTGAGACGACCGTTACCTGTAATGATGAACTAGTGGTTAGTTCGGCGCAAGGGTGTGCGCGTAGTGGGTGTGCCTGCATGGTTGTATGTGCAGTTGTTATATGGAGGTGTGTGTGGCTGTGTGAATATTGTTGCGTGCCAGTGATTAAATGCCAAGAATAACATGGTGAACTGGGCACGATATTGGACGGGCATGTAAAGGTCAGGCAGTAGACAGCGACATGGAATTTACTTGAAGACATGTTCAACGGGTGTGTAAAGGCTAGACTATGATTACGGCATTTGAACTGTTGAGGAGATTTTTAAAAGGGATATGGTGTTGACCGATGACACTTTCAGGTTAAAGCATGTACATGGACATAAAGAGGGAAAGAATGGCATTGAAGGTTCTTTGAGCCGGAGGTAGCTGCACGATCGTCGCCCCAGAGTTTTTGATGTGAGGAAATATGTCAGCGTGACAAGTAAGTGACCCTTGATTCAACTAGTGTTTTTATATAATAAGTATATGTTTACCTGCTGTTAAAAAGTGAAGTTTAGCATTGACTGTTTTAATTATGTTTAATTGTTCTGGCTTGAATTGCTAAAAGCTTTAGTAGTTTATTTGTCATGAAAAACTGGACCAGCATGCATTGATTTTTGTTTAGAAATTGAAATGGACCTCAGATTTGAGATGTTTGGTACAAGTGAAATGTTTTGAAATTTGACGTATTTGTGAATATTGAACGACTTGAAAATTATTGAAAGGAGTGTGTGGATAGTTTGATGAGGGGTTATGTTTACGACGAACAGAAAGTTAGTTTTTGGTTTACTCGATTGCTGTGCCCCATATCCACGGGGGAAAGTTAGATTTCGGGCCCTGGTCAAAGGGGCTTGTACGTTGATGCATAGTACTGTGGCTGGTGGTGCGCCCTTGCGTCCACATGATTATTTTATCCCGGGTGTAGGAGGGATTTTGGGCCCTAGTCAGGGGGGCTCGTACGCTGACCGCAGCATATCGTTTGAGCTAATGTGGGGATTGAACTGGTTGTTGTGAGTTTTGTGCTAATGATTTTTCACTTCGGTTTTTAGTTTCATGTGCTCTAATTCGTTTTGCTAGATGATTACCAACTTCATGATTTTAGACTTTTTAATGTGACTATAATATAAAGTGAATTATTTTATGCATGCTATGGTCCACCTAGTTGAATCATTGGTTACTTACTAAGCACGTGGAAGCTCATCCCTTACTTATCATTTCAGGTTGAAAGTAAGGTGATGGTGAGGAGCATAGGAAGAGAAAATTTGGTGCGGAGCTTCGGACACTGCTTGGAATGAGTCGCTAATATTTAGATTGTTGATTTAATTCTAGCTGATGACAATGGGAGTTATGAGGAGTTTTAGTATAAGTCATGTAATCAAATGCAAAAAATATAAAATGTAATTAGAGTTTTGTAGAAGTTTTAAATTCCGCTGCAGCATATATTGGTTTAAGCGAGTAAGGCCTGGCAGAGCCCTAAATTGGAGTTTATGGGTCTGTGGCCGGTCACGTGCCTAGCTCGCGGGCCTGCCCGTGGGTTCGGGTCGTGACAGGATTAATATTCCATTTTCGGTTACCAAAGAAGAGAGCAGACTTGCTCTTTCAGTCACAGAGATAAGAAGAGATGGAGAGAGAAAAGAGAAAGGGAAAGACAGGAAGAGGGGCTGCACGAGAAAGATTGGGAGCAGTCAGAAATTCGGCAAAGAAATCATCTCAAGTAAGCCTGTACACTATCACATTCCAGTAAGTTTATGTGTGTGTTTAGAAAATATATGAGTGTGTATACGTATATAGGTGTTAGTGGCTGCCATGAGTACTTGGTTTATGGTGTGCATATATGTGTGCAAGGTGTATTTGAGGAGAAGGATGGGACTGCCGAAATAGCCCCATGTATAATGGGTGTATTTTTCTGGGGTTTGAGAAATGGAAATAGGGACTGCGTGAGTGGATGTTTACACATGTGTACTGTGGGTATATATTTGTATGTATTGAGTGTGGAGTGTGTGATTACAGTGGGTTTTTGTTGGTAGTGAGTGAGAAGATTTGGGTGTTATGAGAGTGTGTTTATGTATGTGTATTGAGGGAGGAGGTAGGCTGCATGGAACATGTGTAATATGTGTGTTTGTGTATAAATTGTGGATGTGGAACGGACAAGGAAATAAAGACCCAGCAGTGAGTGTGGGTTGTGTGTGTCTTCGTGCTCAAATGTGGGTGTATTTTGGTGTGTGTTGTGCGCATGAGAAGGGAGAAAGGGAAGGGAGAAACAACATGTACTGATGTGCTGTGTTGGGTGTGAATGTGTTTATGAGGAAGATTCATATCGAAGTGTATGTAATGTTGGAAATGTGTACATATATGTGATAGCGAATGTAAGGAAAATGGGTGGGACAGTTGTGCGTGTGAACTGAGTCTGTTTTGGGTTTGTACAAAAGTTGAGAGAAGCGAAGAAGATGGATAAATTGCTAATGGGTTTACGCAGTAAAGTGGTACATTGTGCTTGCACAGTTGTACCTCACGTAACTGTTAGGTATAGTAAGATCATCAAAAAATTACGAAACTTAACAGGATGGTTCTTAGTACAATATTAGAATTTTTGTGAAAATATTATATTTTTCTGATATCATTTGGTATTTTTAATATATTCTTAAGTGCAGCTATTCTAAGATGTATTTTGAGCATTTACAACTAATATTAAATTCCGAAAAAATTACAACAATTCTTTTATATTAAAAATACGACTTAGCTTAAGTTTCATAAATTTCTGAGTTGATTTAGTACCTTAACCTGTATTGCATTTGATTTAACAAAATGAATGATTTTAATGGTCTGGCGACGAAACAATTTTCTTAGAATCGATATATTTTAGCAAAAAAATTGTTTTTAGTATCGGTGTGTTTATTAGCAATGAATTGTGAAACGAGTTAGCGTAATAATCCGTGAACAATTTTCATTGCACATAAATTGTTATTATTTCGGGCCTTTTCGCAATAATACAAGGTTTGGGTAAATTTTTAGCGACTAATAAATGCGTAAGGGGATTCTTTAGTGATTTTCCATTTAGGGTTTTATATTTAAACCTACATATACTGTCTGGGCAGCCACCCTTTAGGCCGCTAGACCCAGTTCGAGATATAGATAGAGAGGTTCTGGGAGAGAGACAAGGAAGATATCAATGAGATTCCGGCGATTGGAGTTTGATTCCGATGAGTCCCTAACTTTGCTTCCTCTATGTCATTTAATGGTTTAAGGGACAGCTATGAGGTTCTTTTTTTTTTTGAACGGGTTCGTGGCCGTGAAAGGGATGACTGTGGTTTTGTTTGAGTGGTCGTTGGGGGGTTTGGGTTTGTGCGTTAGAAAGAAATTGTCGTTAAGTGTGTGTTGCGTGTGTGTGTGTGTGTGTGTGTGTATACATGAGATCTTGTGGGTTTTGTGTGATACCGTGGGTAATATAAAAGGGTTCAGGCAGATCATAGCCATGTGGCTGTGATTGTGTACTTTTGTGGATGCGTTTAAGGGAATGAAAGAGTGGTCGTTTGGGTGGTAGCTACCGTGGGAAGGCGTTGCCATGAAGTCAGTTTAGTGTGTGCATATGAGTGTGAGTAGAGAGATATAGCAGCCATGGGGCTGCCCCGTGGTGTATATGAGTGCAGTACTGTGTATAAAATGAGAGGATGAGGGGACTGCACAACAGCCATGGGATGTATGTTTCAGTGGCAGCTGGGCATGCGTGGTTGAGCAGTTGTGCCCTAATATGTGTGTCTACAGTGAATTTTTGGAGAAGAGACGGAGTGCACGACCTGTATTAGTGCTGAGTGAAGTATGTGCCCGGATGTGGTTGAGTATTTTGTGTTTACAAAGTCATAAGTGTGGCTGTGATGTACATACATAAATCATAGTATGTGGGCTATGCATATGTGAGAGTTGAAGAAAAGAAAGAGAAGGAGAGCGATCCACGGTTAGTGAAGGAGCAAGAGGTGCTCTTGGGTTTATTTTATAGTGTGTTTTGGGAAGTGAAATGGTGCTTGGTGAACTAGAATGAGTGGGTGTGAGAGTATATATATATATATATATATATGGAGGTAGAGTGTGTGTTTGAGAAGGGCTATGTACTTGTGTGTAGTATGTTGTGTGTTTGTGGGTGAGCTGTGTGCATGCAATGGGAAAAGGGAATGGGAGAAGAAGCAGCAACAGATAATAAATGGCAAAAGGGGGAGGATACTGCCCTTTGTGTGAACGTGTGTGTATATGGGTTTCTATATATGGGTGTTGGAAGGAGAGGGAGAGAAACACCTATTGGCTGAGTATATTGGGTGTAATTTGAATTGAAAGTAGGAATTTAAAGGAGACCCACTGCCGAGAGGCTATGGACATGTGAAATGGTGTGTGTGCGTGTGTATAGTAAATGAAGATGTGTAGATAATAGTAGGTATAATGGTTGGATGAGGGTATATTAGAGACAGCCAACGCTGTCCAGTGAGGGTGTGTGTATGGGATGTTCGGGTGCAGCGTGATGTGGGTAGTTTCATGTAGTGTACGACGACTGTGTGTGGGTGTAGAAGGGAAGGGAAGGCAGCTGGTTATGGGAGTGAGGAAATATGGTATATATTGTGTGTGAGTTTTTGTTGTGTTGTTGTGCATAATGGATGGGAAAACATGAGCCTGGGTGTGTGAGAATATGGATGCAAAGTGGTGGTGCTACATGGAGTGATGCAGGGGTGAATATTCATTATCAGGTTATGAGAGAAGGTGGGAAGTGCATGTGTGTATGTGTGGTATTTGAGCAAGAAGGAGCCTCACGGCAATGGCTTTGCCATGACTGAGTGGATGCTAGTGAAGATGAGAAGTCTTGCAAGTGTAATGTATAGTGAAATGTATAAGGTGAGTGTATGTGTGTGTATAGGTGTTATAGTGTGTGAAACGTGAAGTGTGGATGTCTAAGAGCCAACAGGGGCAGGTTAGTGATGTGTGTGTGTTTGTACATAGGTGTGTAAAATGTGAGTGTATTGTGTGTAATGTAAAATAATGAGTGTGGGATATACGGGGTAAGTGGTTTGAGTGTGTGTATGGAGGTGTAGATTTAGTGTGTTAATGGAGTAATTTGAAATGTGCTTGGGGTAAATGGAAAACTGTGTGAACAGTAGCCGTGTGTTCTGGGTTTGGACAGGAGAAGAAGATAATGAACAGTAGCCGTGTGTTCTGGGTTTGGACAGGAGAAGAAAATAATGAACAGCAGCAGTGTTATGCGTGAACAGTTTACTGTGCCTGCATAGTTGTACAACATGGCTGTTGGGTATCGTAATCTTGTCAAAAGATGTTGAAACTTTACAGGAAGAATCGTAGGACAAAATTAGAACTACTGTAAAAAATTTATATTTTTCTGATACTGTATGAATTTTTAGAATTTTCTGCAAATGTTAGAATTGTAAAATTTTTTTAGAGCCTTTAAACCCTGAAAATGCGATAGGGAAATTTAAAGTAGTGTTTATATAGTATAATAAAGAGTCAGTATAAATTTTATGATTTTTGGACTTAAATGTAAAAGCAAAACCTCTCAAAAAGATGTTATTGGACTTAAATGTAAAATAGTTCGTTTTGTTCATCTTTGTCTAAATGTTGTATTTCAATGAAAATACTCTTTAAAAAGTTTTATATGAAAACTTGTCCAAATCGTTTTACTGTTTTTAAATCTTTGATCGACGTTACTGAGCTCTCGAAAGCTCACTCTCCTTTACCTTCCTTTCCGCAGGTTGCCTGATTACGAATTAGAGCTAGTGAAAGCGAAAATGATTTAATTTTTGGTGTTGATTATTAGAACCCCGATGTGGGTGACTTGCGAGTTTATTATTATGGTTTAAATTTAGTTTTCAAGTATGAATGTACACAGAGAGAAATATACGTTGATGGATGTTTTAGTTGCTCTGACATCTTGTGGTATTATTTGGTTAAGTTTTGAGAATAATATTGCTTAGTGTATACAATCGATCGAGTGTTTAACGTTTCAAAAATTTCGGGATGTTACAGTTGGTATCAGAGCTTAGGTATATGATTCTGTAGACTCGAACCTAGGGGAACAAATGGTCGAGCATAGTTTTGTGATTCTGTAGACTTCAAAAGCGAGTGAGGGAAAGCCTAAGTTTTGACAAGAGTGTTAGCGAAAACTTTAACGCCTTAGTTGAACCTCAGTAGCGACTAGATAACAGAGCGCACAGTGAAAGCACGGTGGTTACATTGTTTGATTTGAGGCATTGATGTGTAAGTACCTATAGGAATTGGCTAAATATTCGAGGTCCGACTTATTAGTGGGTTAAAGAGTGTTAAACGTGTCTCACCCGGTTTGATGCTTTAAGGTCTTTAGGCCAGGTACCTGTAAAATCGCTTCAGATTATATCCGGCTTTGGTTATCAATCATTTAGATGGAATCAATTGTGTGATACACTTGAGGTGTTATGTTGGTGGTTATTTGAGGTCAAACATGATTAAGATCAGCTGTGTGAGGAACACTAAATTTCGAGGATGAAATTTTTATAAATGGGGGAGAATGTAACACCCCGATACTTTTTCGAATCTAATTAAAAATTTTAGCAGCGAAATTTTATGTTAGCATCGATATATAATCTAAAGCTAACAGTTATAAGGTATAATGATTGAAGTATTTAGTGACGATCAACGTAATTGAAATTTTGTCGATGTAAATTTTAGCGATGAACTAATTTTTTAGCATTGATATATTTTTAAGCGACAACTTGTTTTAGTATCAGCGTATTTATGTAGCAACTTCTAGCGACGAATCAATATTCTTAGGATCGACATATTTTAGCGAAAAA
Source organism: Escallonia herrerae (assembly GCA_033070095.1). Classification (NCBI taxonomy): domain Eukaryota; kingdom Viridiplantae; phylum Streptophyta; class Magnoliopsida; order Escalloniales; family Escalloniaceae; genus Escallonia; species Escallonia herrerae. Next base: position 21,139 of record JAVXUP010003373.1, on the reverse strand, counting down.
ATGGTTTTTAATATCGGTGGCTTATTAGCGATGAATTGTGAAACGAGTTAGCGTAATAATCTGTTAACAATTTTCCTAGCACATAAATGGTTATTATTTGGGGCCTTTTGCAATAATACAGGGTTCGGGTAAATTTTTAGTGACTAATAAAAGCGTATGGGGGTTTTTTTAGTGATTTTCCATTTAGGGTTTTATATTTAAACCTACATGTACTGTCTGGGCAGCCACCCTTTAGGCCGCTAGACCCATTTCGAGAGAAAGATAGAGAGGTTCTGGGAGAGAGACAAGGAAGAGATCAACGAGATTCCAACGATCGGAGTTTGATCCCGGTGAGTTCCCTAACTTTGCTTCCTCTATGTCATTTAATGGTTTAAGGGACAGCTGTGAGGTTCTTTTTTTTTTGAATGGGTTTGTGGCCGTGAAAGGGATGACATTGGTTTTGTTTGAGTGGTCGTTGGGGGGTTTGGGTTTGTGGGTTAGAAAGAAATTGTCGTTAAGTGCGTGTTGCGAGTGTTGCGTGTGTGTATACATGAGATCTTGTGGGAAGGCGTTGCCGTGAAGTGAGTTTAGTGTGTGCATATGAGTGTGAGCAGAGAGATATAGCAGCCATGGGGCTGCCGTGGTGTATATGAGTGTGGTGCTGTGTATAAAATGAGAGGATGAGGGGACTGCACAGCCGCCATGGGATGTATGTTTCAGTGGCAGCTGGGCATGCCTGGTTGAGCAGGTGTGCCCTAATATGTGTGTATACCGTATATTTTTGAAAAAGATACGGAGTGCACAACCTGTATTAGTGCTGAGTGAAGTATGTGCCCTGATGTGGTTGAGTATTTCGTGTTTACAAAGTCATAAGTGTGGCTGTGATGTACATACATAAATCATAGTATGTGGGCTATGCATGTGTGAGAGTTGAAAAAAAGTAAGAGAAGGAGAGCAATCCACGCCTTGTGAAGGAGCAAGAGATGCTCTTGGGTTTATTTTATAGTGTGTTTTGGGATGTGAAATGGTACTTTGTGAACTAGAATGAGTGGGTGTGAGAGTATATATATATATGGAGGTAGAGTGTGTGTTTGAGAAGGGCTATGTACTTGTGTGTAGTATGTTGTGTGTCTGTGGGTGAGCTGTGTGCATGCAATAGGAGAAGGGAAAGGGAGAAGAAGCAGAAAAAGATAATGGATGGCAAAAGGGGGAGGCTACTGCCCTTTGTGTGAACGTGTTCGTAGATGGGTTTCTATATATGGGTGTTGGAAGGAGAGGGAGAGAAACACCTGTTGGCTGAGTATATTGGGTGTAATTCGATCTGAAAGGAGGAATTTAAAGGAGACCCACTGCCGTGAGGCAGTGGACATGTGAAATGGTGTGTGTGTGTGTGTGTGTGTGTGTGTATAGTAAGTGAAGATGTGTAGATAATAGTGGGTATAATGGTTGGATGAGAGTATATTAGAGACAGCCACGGCTGTCCAGTGAGGGTGTGCGTATGGGTTGTTCGGGTGCAGCGTGATGTGGGTATTTGCATTTAGTGTACGACGACTGTGTGTGGGTGTGGAAGGGAAGGGAAGGCAGCTGGGTATAGGAGTGAGGAAAGATGGTATCTATTGTGTGTGAGTTTTTGTTGTGGTGCTGTGCGTAATGGATGGGAAAACATGAGCCTGGGTGTGTGAGAATATGGATGCAAAGTGGTGGTGCTACATGGAGTGATGCAGGGGTGTACATTCATGTATCAAGTTATGAGATAAGGTGGGAAGTGCATGTGTGTATGTGTGGTATTTGAGCAAGAAGAAGCCTCACGGCAGTGGCTTTGCCATGACTGAGTGGATGCTAGTGAAGATGAGAAGTCTTGCAAGTGTAAGGTATAGTGAAATGTATAAGGTGAGTGTATGTGTGTGTATGGGTGTCTCACTAACTCTTCTCAATATACTCTCTCATCTTATTTCACACATCCATCTATTCTCTATTGAGTGAGTTCATTGTTTGAGAAAGTTTGTTGTAAGATTCTTAGTTTGGTTCTTGAAAGAAAATAGATCTTCCCACCTAAGAAAGCTTAGTCCTATTATATTCACTGTAATATCTACTTAAGAAGGAATTTGTTGTTGTATCTCAATTGTAATTCACTTTTTATTTGTAAATTGTTGCAAACCTTGGAAGGGTTTCGAAATCTGTACTGCGATTTGAGCTAGCACCCAAAGCTAGCTGGTTAGTGAAAGGCTTGAGTAGGTCTCCCTTGTATGGAGTGTTCGGGGATTGGACGTAGGCTAATGGGGTCAAACCAGTATAAATATCTGTGTTGATTTATAATTTTTATTTCTGTTATCACTTTGTAAACCCAGTTTTAAATTTCTGCTCAAAATTGTAAACACCTATTCACCCCCCTCTAGGTGTGTTTAGGGACCTTTAAATAGTAGCAAGCTTAACTTCAAGCCTATGGCGTACTAAGGTACTGAACAATTATCTCATATGACTTTCACTCTAAAGGATCCCACCTTGAGTTCTAACTACAACTCTTATCAATCTAGTCACGAGTCTACAGAATCATATACCCACTGCACCATAATTCATGCCTATGAAAATCTAACTATTAAATTTTTCATGTGAAATTATAACGCTTAATTAGCTCGAACATATTAGATCGCCACTTATACTCCTCTAGTTGCCAACTTAAACGACGCCTTCACCTTTCTAAAGTCCTCAAATATTTCACTTAATATATATATATATATATATATATATATATATATATATATATATAAAGTGTGTGTGTGTGTGTGTGCACGCACACACACAGATATTACAACACGAGTTTCCTCCTTAGCTTGCTCCAGATATTTGATCTCACAAGCGCCTGGAAAGTCTCAGTTCAACTCTGTTATTAGTTAGTTCTCCAAAGCCTGAACCTTCTCCCTAATGAAGGGCCAAATCCAACTGATATACTCCTTAGACAGCAATGAAGCAATATGATCCATACAATTGACAAATGTTTCACTCCCTATGGAGAAATAGAAGTAGGGAGGAGAGCCCAACCTTGGGAAATAGCCTTAATCACTAAAGGCCTAATGTCTCTCACCACAACAGCAACGTTATTGTAAAAATTCAGAACATTATGGGCGTAACCCAACTACCTCATAATCCTGCAAGCAAAGTAGAAGGATGTAGAGCACAGTCCTAGAAGACAAATACATTGATATGCAGTCATTCTTAGAGTAGGTCTGTGAGCTCTCCACCAGTATACCAGCGGATATCCTTTGATTCGCTTACACAGAAAAAATAAGTCCAATCATTTATGCCAGAACAACCTCGAAAAGTAATGGCCTAGCACGAAAAGAACAAAAACGATACCTCATCTCAGCAGGTTTAGCTATCAGCCGTATATGATCCAGCAGCCATGTATATAGAAGCAATGGACTACCACTAATTGCAGCGTTTAGATCCTTATGCACCTCAGTAATGGCATTTATGGTCTCAGCTACCACTATCGGGATTAGGGTTTTCCTTTTGAAGATACTTGGACTAACAACTCAACTAGCCTCACATCAGCAACACCGTGGCCAACAACAATAAGATATTTGGCCGCTAGACATAACCCCAGAGCAGCCACCCGACCACATGCTTACCGCTCTTTGTGAACTCCCCACAAACCCATGAGAACCTTAGCGTAGCCATTTTGAATGACTGAAACAACAATGGGTATATCCACTAAAGCGGAAAATTTCTCATAAGTAGGGCAAAGTTCGTCCAAGCTGAATCGAAAGACATGATCTTTAGGATTCCAAAATTTACATGCAGCTCAGATAATATCTTCATGAACAACCACTATCCGCAGACTAATGATCGGCTATAGATTAAGACGTCCATCTAGATGAATGAGCTCAACCTTGTTAGGCAAAAGCTCGGAATTGAAGCTCAAAGATTGTGGGATTATCTTCGGAGGCATCATGAGTTATAATAAGAGAATGAACTCAAATGCCCCCTAATGGACGAGTCCAGAATATATGATGAGGAAGCCTTGAGTTGTACAGAGATACAACTTGAAAATTAAAAAAATAAGAAAAACTTATCGGACAAATCAGGCGGTTTTTGACAAACCAACTGGCTTTCCTTTGTTTTAATTTTTTTGAAAGTCAATCACTCTAATCAACCGTCCACCTTAACTAGAAATTTTGATTTCTTATTTCTGAATTTTTCGGTTTACCAAAAAAATGATTTTTCTATTGATCAACCATTCGATTTTACCCAAAAACTTGATTTTGCTACTAACGAACCAGATGGTTTTAGGCTTGAATTCAAAAGTTATCATGATCATCACTGACTAACCATCCAGTTACTCTATGCTTGAGAGATTTTTTTATGGAGTTTGGCTATTTTAAGGCCAAACCCTGTATCTGTTCGCAATCAAGTCCAACTCAATCCATTTTTCAACCCTTTCTCGTTCCTTTATGTGCAAGTGTGTGGCAAAAATGAACCCTTTATATAAAAATTGCTAAACAAAATCTCAACTCAAAATTAAAAAAAATGTAATTGCACATTACATTAGACTTCCAGTGAAAAAAGTCCCTAATGGACTCTAAGTCATACTCTAAGCTGATCAAGCATCTTAGCATCAACCTCGTCGGGTCTTCTTCATGCTAGGATCCTCTTTGTCCCTGGATCTGGAGGACTCATCATCTCGCTCATATTCCTCATCCTCGAGATCAAAGGATGACTCCATTACCATAGGCACGGTCAATCCAGGCTTCCTGTAGGTCTTGCAAAAGACCACCGTAACCCTAGAAGACTTGCATATCAATTTCTTTAGTGGAAGGGCTAGTGCTTTTCCTTTGCTTCCACTAGATTCCTTTTCTTTCGGCAGTGCGAACTCCAATTTGTGAGTCAAGTTCAAGAGAATCTGACTAGTCGTCTTCGTCTTCCTCTGTGCCCGGACCAAGTTGTTGAGAGCTCCTCTTATAGGGGTCTAGGTGGCAGCAACATGGGTGGCAGGCTCTGCAGACTTTGCCCTCCACTCGATCCACCTCCCGAAGACAGCACTGATTGAGTGGGAGTGGGCGCCTTCATCGTCTCATCAGACGGCCTGTAAAACTCTAGCAAGTCCCATGGGTTGGATACCATGTTCTTGAGACTGTGTATATTGTGTGTGAAACATGTAGTGTGGATGTCTAAGAGCCAACAGGGGCAGGTTAGTGCTTTGTGTGTGTTTGTACATAGGTGTGTAAAATGTGAGTGTATTGTGTGTAATGTAAAATAATGAGTGTGGGATATATAGGTGTAAGTGGTTTGAGTGTGTGTATGGAGGTGTAGATTTAGTGTGTTAATGGAGTAATTTGTAATGTGCTTGGGGTAAAAGGAAAACTGTGCGAGTAGTAGCCGTGTGTTCTGGGTTTGGAGAGGAGAAGAAGATAATGAACAGTAGCAGTGTTATGCGTGAACAGTGTACTGTGCTTGAACAGTTGTACAACATGGCTGTTGGGTATCATAACCTTGTCAAAAAAATGTTGAAACATTACAAGAAGAATCGTAGGACAATATTAGAATTACTTTAAAAATTTTATATTTTTCTGATGGCGTATGAATTTTTAGAATTTTCTGCAAATGTTAGAGTTGTAAAATTATTTTGGAGCCTTTAAACCCTGAAGAAGCGATGGGGAAATTTAGAGTAGTGTTTATATAGTATAATAAAGACTCAATATAAATTTGATGAATTTTGGAATCGATTTGTTATCATTTTCAGTATCACATTAAATTTAGCAAAACGAAAAATAAAGAAATAGTTTTTATGTCATTTAAATTCTGATTTCACTTTCTATAATTTTATATATTTTTTAAAGTTCTTATAAAAATTATGGGACTTGTTTTGCGTCTGGAAGTAATTATGGCTATTATTGGATTTTTTATTGTATTTAAAGAAACTATTTTAATTCGAGAATAATAAAAACAAATTCAGAAAATGCATATTTTGACTTTTAAAAATGTTTTAAGCTATAAAAGTGTTTTATTGTAATTTATTAAGAAATTTAAAATAGCGTTACCCATTAAGGAGCGTACGAGGATTTAGGTTAAGTTAGTCGTGTGCTGGAACCGTTTGAGTTGCGCGATTCCAGGATTAGAAGTGAGCGCCGTTTGGATAGTTGATACTAGGTTTATAGTATATTAGTATAGATTATGTTCTAACAAGTGGATTGCCAATATAGGTTATTCAGAAAATACTGCTCGAGGATTGGTAGCATCGCTTTGCATGGACCGAGGTAAAGAATTCTATCCGAACCCTATTTTGACATTTTGTTTTCAAATGCTTATAGAACAGTTTTACAAACTAAATTGATTCGATTTTATGATGGTATAAAAGATATTTTGAAACTGTCCATTAAAGCCTAAATAATTATGAGTTCAACGTTGAAGGTCAGGATAGGCATAACCCGCAGGTAAATGTAGAAGAGCACTCCACTAGAAATAATAATCATGTGATGAATAGTGGATTACTGGAGGCTTGTCGGATACTCCAGCAAGTTGTAGATGAAATGAGACAAATGGGTGAAAATCCCCCTTTAAATACAACTATGCAAGACGTAGTGAATGAGGGAAATGTTAGAGGTGGTCAACAAGTTGAGCAACCCCAAGAGATGTTGAATACTGCTCAGGTGTTGTGAGATGGGGGTCTTACCATTGATAGGTTTGTTAAACTGATAAAGAACTCGTTTTTTGGGAAGCCTGAACCAACAGTAGCTGAGGAATGGTTGGCTAGAGCGGAGAAAATTCTTGATACCGCTAGGATTCTGAATTCTCAGAGATTGGTGTATACTACCTTTATGCTAGAGGCTAGTGCCGAAAGATGGTGGAAATTGTTATCTGTGAAGTGGAAGTAGGAAGGAGTCCCGTCAACCTGAAAAACTTTAAAAGAGAGTTCACTAATAAGTATGTTCCAGCGGTGACCCAAAAGAAGAGAGAAGTAAATTTTATAAAGTTTGAACAGTGAAATATGTCAGTATCAGTTTATGAATCACAATGTACTGACTTAGCTAGATTTTGTCCGCATCTGGTGGATATAGAAGAAAGAAAAGTAAGAGAGTTTGTTAAAGGTTTGAATAAGGATCTTCGGGATAAGTTGATCCCTTTGCAGTTATGAACTTATATGGCAGTTGTTGATAGAGCACTGGCTATTGAGAACGATTTGCAAGAGCAAAAGAATGTTGATACAGAGCTATTTAGAGTACCATCATACGGTGGACCGGGAAACCGTAATAATGGGAATGTGAACCCTAGTGGAAGGGGTCAAGGGAATACTTGGCAGGGAAATTTTCAAAGGGCTTTACAAGGAAGAAATTGTAATTACTTTGGAAACGGTCAGGGAAGAGGTCGAGGTAATCAAATGAGTGGTTATACTGGTAGTCAAGCTAGCCTTGCAGCTTCATCCCCAGGTGATAATAATAAAAGGAAAAATCTGACTGAGATACCAAACATGCAACCGCCAAAGCAGGCAAGAATTGGAGACCGATGTTCATATTGTAATTGGACTGGGACATACAGAGAATGAATGTCGCAGAAAAATGGGCTTGTGTATTAGGTGTGCTCAGCCTGGACATATCGGGGGAAATTGCCCATATTCTGTAAATCAAGTGGTGCCTCAAGATAACCAGGGTAGAGGGAATTCGCAAGGGTATGCGGAGAAGCCAAGAGTTCAAGGACGAGCATATGCATTGGAATCTCAGCAGAGTTATTGAAGGTACATCACTAACTAGAGTACTATTGATAGGTACACTCACTATATGTGTTGGAAGTTACTACTCCTCTAGGAGAAAGTACTCTAGTTAGTCTGATATGTAAATCTTGCGCAATGATTGTGGGTGAACATACGATATATGCTGACTTGATTATTTTGCCTATGAGAGGATTTGATATATTGTTAAGGATGGATTGGTTGTCATCTAACCGGGCATCACTAGATTGTTTTCATAAGGTTGTGACATTTACTACATTTGATGGAGAAGTATGTAAGTTCCAAGGTAGAAAGGATGGGGGTGTGAATATTATTACAGCTATTTGAGTAGAGAAGTTACTCTCTAGAGGTTGTATGGGATATTTAGCTTATATAGTCGACAAGCAGGAAGAAAAGATGTACCTGTTGTAAATGAATTTATGGATGTATTCCCTGAGGATGTAACACAATTACCAGTTGAGCGGGAAATGGAATTTGTGATAGAATTGTTGCTAGGAACAGCCCCAATTTCAAAAGCACCATATAGGATGGCTCCGGCTGATTGAGGGAATTGAAGTCACAGTAACAAGAATTACATGATAAAGGGTTTATTCGTCCTAGTGTATCACCATGGGGAAGCCCCAGTTTTATTTGTTAAAAAGAAAGATGGTACAATGAGGTTGTGCATGGATTATCAGCAGTTGAATAGAGTAACAATAAAAAATAAGTATCCACTACCACACATAGATGATTAGTTTGATCAGTTACAAGGGGCGGTGGTATTTTCTAAGTTGGACTTGAGATCTGGATACCATCAATTAAGGATAAGAGAGGAAGATATTCCAAAGACGGCTTTCTGTACAAGGCATGGACATTATGAATTTGTTGTCATGCCGTTTGGATTAACGAATGCTCCTACAGCCTTTATGGACTTAATGCATTGAATTGTTAAGGAGTTTTTAGATGAGTTTGTAGTAGTTTTTATCGATGATATTTCGGTCTATTCAAAAAGTACAGAGGAACATGAGCATCATTTGAGGATTGTACTACAAGTACTACGGGATAAGAAATTGTATGCTAAGTTTAGCAAATGTGAATTTTGGCTAAAGCAAATGGCCTTCTTAGGTCATATAGTGTCTGAAGCTGGGTTGACTGTTGACCCGTCCAAAATAGAAGCTGTTTTGAACTGGAAAGTGCCAAAGAATGTACCAGAAGCTAGAAGTTTCTTGGGATTGGCGGGGTATTATCGTCGATTTGTACAAGATTTTTCAAGGATAGCTGCACCACTGTCTACATTGACTCAGAAGGAAGTGGCTTATCGGTGGACCGATAAGTGTGAATTGAGTTTTCAGGAGTTAAAACGAGATTAACTACAGCTCCAATTTTGACTTTGCCTAGTGGAACTAAGAATTTTGTGGTGTACAGCGATGCTTCAAAGGAAGGATTAGGCTGTGTTTTGATGCAAGATGGCAAAGCAGTGGCTTATGCTTCAAGAAAGTTGAAACCTTATGAACAAAATTATCGAACACATGATCTTAAGTTAGCAGCAATTATGTTCGCATTGCATAAGTAGAGGCATTATTTGTATGGTGCTGAGTTTGAGATTTTTACTAATCATAAGAGTTTGAAATACTTATTTTCTCAGCAAGATTTGAATATGAGACAGCGAAGGTGGATGGAAGTACTCAATGATTATCATTTCACGATTCAGTATCACCCAGGTAAAGCCAATGGTGTTGCAGATGCACTAAGTAGGAAAGTACAAGTTGCTAGCTTAATGGTGAAAGAGTGGAAGTTGATTGAGCAAGCTTGTTCATGGGAGTTATCTGTTACTGAGTCAGGAATTATTCTTGCAAATTTACAAGTAAAACCAGTGTTATTACAGAGAATCCAGGAGGAACAAGAAAGAGATTTAGAGTTGCAGAGACAAGTGAAAGAAAGAGATGGAACCTTTAAACCTGAGTTTTCTATGGATATTAATGGTGTTTTACGGTATAAAGACCGAATAGTTGTGCCTAACGCTGAAGAGTTGAAAGGAGAAATACTGAAAGAAGAGGCCCATAAATCAAAGTATACAGCGCACCCAGGTGGAACAGAGATGTATTCGGGATTTAAAATGTAATTATTGGTGGAACAACATGAAAAGAGAAATAGCTGACTTTGTTTCAAGATGTATTATATGTCAACAAGTGAAAGCCGAACACCAAAGACCGGCGGGTCGATTGGAACCGTTATCGGTACCCGAATGGAAATGGGACCATATAATAATGGATTTTGTTACAGGATTGCCAAGGACCCGAGATAGGCATGATTCGGTATGGGTGATTGTGGATAGATTGACTAAGTCTGCTCATTTCCTACCTGTGCTTAAGACGTATTCATTGGATAAGTTAGCCCGAGTGTATGTACAAGAAATAGTTCGATTGCACACAATACCAGTAAGTATTGTAAGTGATAGAGAGCCAAGATTTACATCTCATTTCTGAAAAGTTTTCAAGGTGCATTAGGTACATATTTGAAATTTAGCACAGCATTTCATCCTCAGACTGATGGACAATCTGAGAGAACTATTCAAACATTGGAGGATATGCTTCGTGCATGTGTGATAGATTTCAAAGGAAGTTGGAATAAACATTTGGCATTGATTAAATTTGCTTATAATAGTAGTTAGTATCAGTATGACACCATATGAAGTTCTATACGGACGAACGTGTCACTCCCCAATTTATTGGAGAGAAGTAGGAGAAAGGACTTTAATTGGGCCACAGATAGTTCAAGAGACCACTAAAAAGATTCAGCAAATTCGACAAAGGATTTTGACTGCTCAAAGTTGACAGAAAAGTTATGCTGACAACAGACAAAGAGAGTTGGAATTTTCAGTGGGAGATTTTGTTTTTCTCAAGGTATCACCATTCAAAGGAATAAAGCGATTTGGAAAGTGAGGCAAGTTGTCACCGAGATATATTGGCCCTTATGAAATATTGGATCGTGTTGGGAACTTGGCATACAGAGTTGCCTTACCTGTATCTTTGGAAGGAGTACATGATGTGTTCCATGTTTCTATGGTGCGAAAGTATAACCCTTGCCCATCTCATGTGATAAGCCCCGAACCGATAGCAATTCAATTAGATTTGTCATATGAAGAGTTGCCAGTGCAGATTCTAGCTTTTGATGTAAAAGTTTTGAAGAACAAAAGCATTCCGTTGGTTAAAGTCTTGTGGCAAAATCATGAAGTGGGGAATTCGTAATTTGTTTATTCTCATCTATTTTATCAATTCAATTATCATAAAATGTTTTGAATTTTATTTATTGTTTCTCAATGTTGACATGAGTTAGTAACTTGGGAGCCATAAGAATGGTCTGTATTGTTGGCGTTATAAAGATGGTCAGTTGGTTGGGTTAACTAGTACCTAGATAGGACTAGTCAGTGTTACATATGCATATGTAAAGCGATCGAGCACTGCCGGGGTGGCTTTGCTTCTGTACTGCTCATGTTCAATGTTTCCTGTTTATGTTTTATTTCACTTGAAATGTTTTGAATATTATCCATTCATGCTTTATTATGCCCGAAGTGTTTCAAATGACTATTATTTAAGGGATTGAGTTAAATACTCATCCCTATATTTATATCGTATTGTAGAGATTTTATCAAAAGCAAAACCTCCCAAAAAGATGTAATTGGACTTAAATGTAAAATCGTTCGTTTCGTTCATCTTTGTCTAAATGTTGTATTTCAATGAAAATACTCTTTAAAAAGTTTTATATGAAAACTTGTCCGAATCGTTTTACTGTTTTTAAATCTTTGATCGACCTTACTGAACTCTCGAAAGCTCACTCTCCTTTACCTTCTTTTCCGCAAGTTGCCTGGTTACTGATTAGAGCTAGTGAAAGCGAAAAGGATTTAATTTTTGGTGTTGATTGTTAGAACCCCGATGTGGGTGACTTGCTAGTTTATTATTATGGTTTAAATTTAGTTTTCAAGTACGAACGTACACAGAGATAAATACGTTGATGGATGTTTTAGTTGCTCTGACATCTTGTGGTATTATTTGGTTAAGTTTTGAGAATAATATTGCTTAGTGTATACGATCGATCGAGTGTTTTACGTTCCGAAAATTTCGGGATGTTATAGTTGGTATCAGAGCTTAGGTATATGATTCTGTAGACTCGAACCTAGGTGAACAAATGGTCGAGCGTAGTTTTGTGATTCTGTAGACTTCAGAAGCGAGTGAGGGAAAGCCTAAGTTTTGACAAGAGTGTTAGCGAAAACTTTAATGCCTTAGTTGAACCTTAGTAGCGACTAGATAACAGAGCGCACAGTGAAAGCACGGTGGTTACATTGTTTGATTTGAGGCATTGATGTGTAAGTACCTCAAGGAATTGGCTAAATATTCAAGGTCCGACTTATTAGTGGGTTAAAGAGTGTTAAACGTGTCTCACCCAGTTTGATGCTTTAAGGTCCTTAGTGCATGTACCTGTAAAATCGCTTCAGATTATATCCGGCTTTGGTTATCAATCATTTAGATGGAATCAATTGTGTGATACACTTGAGGTGTTATGTTGGTCGTTATTTGAGGTCAAACATGATTAAGATCAGCTGTGTGAGGAACACTAAATTTCGAAGATGAAATTTTTATAAATGGGGGAGAATGTAACACCCCGATACTTTTTCGAATCTAATTAAAAATTTTAGCGGCGAAATTTTATGTTAGCATCGATATATTTTTGTTTGGAGCTCTAGTGACGAATTGGTGAGCGTCAACTTTAGAAATCATAAATTATAATCTAAAGCTAACAGTTATAAGGTATAATGATTGAAGTATTTAGTGACGATCAGCGTACTTGAAATTTTGTCGACGTAAATTTTAGCGATGAACTAATTTTTTTGCATTGATATATTTTTAAGCGACAACTTGTTTTAGTATCAGCGTATTTATGTAGCAACTTCTAGCGACGAATCAATTTTCTTAGGATCAATATATTTTAGCAAAAAAATTGTTTTTAGTATCGGTGCGCTTATTAGCGATGAATTGTGAAACGAGTTAGCGTAATAATCCGTTAACAATTTTCATAGCACATAAATTGTTATTATTTCGGGCCTTTTGCAATAATACAAGGTTCGGGTAAATTTTTAGCGACTAATAAAAGCGTAAGGGGTTTTTTTAGTGATTTTCCATTTAGGGTTTTATATTTAAACCTACATATACTGTCTGGGTAGCCACCCTTTAGGCCGCTAGACCCATTTCGAGAGAAAGATAGAGAGGTTCTGGGAGAGAGACAAGGAAGAGATCAAGGAGATTCCGGCGATCGCAGTTTGATTCCGGTGAGTTCCCTAACTTTGCTTCCTCTATGTCATTTAATGGTTTAAGGGACAGCTGTGAGGTTCTTTTTTTTTTTGAACGGGTTTGTGGCCGTGAAAGGGATGACTGTGGTTTTGTTTTGGTGGTCGTTGGGGGGTTTGGGTTTGTGGGTTAGAAAGAAATTATCGTTAAGTGTGTGTTGCGTGTGTTGCGTGTGTGTATACATGAGATCTTGTGGGTTTTGTGTGATACCGTGGGTAATATAAACGGGTTCAGGCAGATCACAGCCATGTGGCTATGACTGTGTACTTTTGTGGATGCGTGTAAGGGCATGAAAGAGTGGTCGTTTGGGTGGTAGCTACCGTGGGAAGGCATTGCCATGAAGTGAGTTTAGTGTGTGCATATGAGTGTGAGCAGAGAGATATAGCAGCCATGGGGCTACCGTGGTGTATATGAGTGTGGTGCTGTGTTTAAAATGAGAGGATGAGGGGATTGCACAGTAGCCATGGGATGTATATTTCAGTGGCAGCTGGGCATGCGTGGTTGAGCAGGTGTGCCCTAATATGTGTGTCTACAGTGTATTTTTGGAGAAGAGACGGAGTGCACGACCTGTATTAGTGCTGAGTGAAGTATGTGCCCGATGTGGTTGAGTATTTTGTGTTTACAAAGTCATAAGTGTGGCTGTGATGTACATACATAAATCATAGTATGTGGGCTATGCATGTGTGAGAGTTGAAGAAAAGAAAGAGAAGGAGAGCGATCCACGGTTTGTGAAGGAGCAAGAGGTGCTCTTGGGTTTATTTTATAGTGTGTTTTGGGAAGTGAAATGGTGCTTTGTGAACTAGAATGAGTGGGTGTGAGAGTATATATATATGGAGGTAGAGTGTGTGTTTGAGAAGGGCTATGTACTTGTGTGTAGTATGTTGTGTGTTTGTGGGTGAGCTGTGTGCATGCAATGGGAGAAGGGAAAGGGAGAAGAAGCAGCAAAAGATAATGGATGGCAAAAGGGGGAGGCTACTGCCCTTTGTGTGAACGTGTGTGTATATGGGTTTCGATATATGGGTGTTGGAAGGAGAGGGAGAGAAACACCTGTTGGCTGAGTATATTGGGTGTAATTTGAACTGAAAGGAGGAAATTAAAGGAGACCCACTGCCGTGACGCAGTGGACATGTGAAATGGTGTGTGTGTATATATATATATAGTAAGTGAAGATGTGTAGATAATAGTGGGTATAATGGTGGGATGAGGGTATATTAGAGACAGCCACGGCTGTCCAGTGAGGGTGTGCGTTTGGGTTGTTCGGGTGCAGCGTGATGTGGGTATTTGCATGTAGTGTACGACGACTGTGTGTGGGTGTGGTAGGGAAGGGAAGGCAGCTGGGTATGGGAGTGAAGAAATATGGTATATATTGTGTGTCAGTTTTTGTTGTGTTGCTGTGCATAATGGATGGGAAAACATGAGCCTGGGTCTATGAGAATATGGATGCAAAGTGGTGGTGCTACATGGAGTGATGCAGGGGTGTACATTCTTGTATCAGGTTATGAGAGAAGGTGGGAAGTGCATGTGTGTATGTGTGGTATTTGAGCAAGAAGAAGCCTCATGGCAGTGGCTTTGCCATGACTGAGTGGATGCTAGTGAAGATGAGAAGTCTTGCAAGTGTAATGTAAAGTGAAATGTATAAGGTGAGTGTATGTGTGTATGGGTGTTATAGTGTGTGAAACGTGAAGTGTGGATATCTAAGAGCCAACAGGGGCAGGTTAGTGTTGTGTGTGTGTTTGTACATAGGTGCGTAAAATGTGAGTGTATTGTGTGTAATGTAAAATAATGAGTGTGGGATATATGGGTGTAAGTGGTTTGAGTGTGTGTATGGAGGTGTAGATTTAGTGTGTTAATGGAGTAATTTGTAATGTGCTTGGGGTAAAAGGAAAACTGTGTGAGCAGTAGCCGTGTGTTCTGGGTTTGGACAGGAGAAGAAGATAATGAACAGTAGCAGTGTTATTCGTGAACAGTGTACTGTGCTTGCACAGTTGTACAACATGGCTGTTGGGTATTGTAACCTTGTCAAAAAATGTTGAAACTTTACAAGAGGAATCATAGGACAATATTAGAATTACTTTAAAAATTTTATATTTTTTTGATAACGTATGAATTTTTAGAATTTTCTGCAAATATTAGAATTGTAAAATTATTTTGGAGCCTTTAAACCCTGAAAATGCGATAGGGAAATTTAGAGTAGTGTTTATATAGTACAATAAAGACTCAGTATAAATTTGATGATTGTTGGAATCGATTTGTTATCATTTTCAGTATCGCATTGAATTTAGTAAAACGAAAAATAAAGAAATAGTTTTTATGTCTTTTAAATTCTATTTCAATTTCTATAATTTTTATATATTTTTTAAAGTTCTTATAAAACATATGGGACTTGTTTTGCAGCTGGAAGTAATTATGGCTATTATTGGGTTTTTTATTGTATTTAAAGAAATTATTTTAATTCGAGAATATTAAAAACAAATTCAAAAAATGCATATTTTGACTTTTAAAAATGTTTTAAGCTATAAAAGTGTTTTATTGTAATTTATTAAGAAATTTAAAATAGCGTTACCCAATAAGGAGCGTACGAGGATTTAGGTTAAGTTAGCCGTGTGCGGGAACCGTTTGAGTTGCGCGATTTCGGATTAGAATTGAGCGCCGTTTGGGTAGTTGATACTAGGTTCATAAAATATTAGTATAGATTATGTTCTAACAAGTGGATTGCCAATATAGGTTATTCAGAAAATACTGATCGAGGATTGGTAGCATCGCTTACTTGGACCGAGGTAAGGAATACTATCTGAACCCTATTTCGATATTCTGTTTTCAAATGCTTATAGAACAGTTTTACAAACTAAATTGATTCGATTTTATGCTGATATAAAAGATATTTTGAAACTCTCCATGAAATCCTAACTTGAACCTTAAGCGATCGTTTGGAATTCGTAATTTGTTTATTCTCATCTATTTTATCAATTCAATTATCATAAAATGTTTTGAATTCTATTTATTGTTTCTCAATGTTGACATGAGTTAGTAACTTGGGAGCCATAAGAATGGTCTGTATTGTTGGCGTTATAAGGATGGTCAGTTGGTTGGGTTAACTAGTACCTAGATGGGACTAGTCAGTGTTACATATGCATATGTAAAGCGATCGAGCAATGCCGGGGTGGCTTTGCTTCTGTACTGCTCATGTTCAATGTTTCCTGTTTATGTTTTATTTCACTTGAAATGTTTTGAATATTATCCATTCATGCTTTATTATGCCCGAAGTGTTTCAAATGACTATTATTTAAGGGATTGAGTTAAATACTCATCCCTATATTTATATCGTATTGTAGAGATTTAATTTTTGGTGTTGATTGTTAGAACCCCGATGTGGGTGACTTGCTAGTTTATTATTATGGTTTAAATTTAGTTTTCAAGTATGAACGTACACAGAGAGAAAATACGTTGATGGATGTTTTAGTTGCTCTGACATCTTGTGGTATTATTTGGTTAAGTTTTGAGAATAATATTGCTAAGTGTATGCGATCGATCGAGTGTTTAACGTTTTGAAAATTTTGGGATGTTACAGTTGGTATCAGAGCTTAGGTATATGATTTGTAGACTCGAACCTAGGCGAACAAATGGTCAAGCGTAGTTTT
This sequence comes from Escallonia herrerae, assembly GCA_033070095.1. NCBI lineage: Eukaryota > Viridiplantae > Streptophyta > Magnoliopsida > Escalloniales > Escalloniaceae > Escallonia > Escallonia herrerae. The sequence continues at coordinate 4,478 of JAVXUP010003373.1, read as the reverse complement.
GTGATTCTGTAGACTTCAGAAGCGAGTGAGGGAAAGCCTAAGTTTTGACAAGAGTGTTAGCGAAAACTTTAATTCCTTAGTTGAACCTTAGTAGCGACTAGATAACAGAGCGCACAGTGAAAGCACGGTGGTTACATTGTTTGATTTGAGGCATAGATGTGTAAGTGCCTATAGGAATTGGCTAAATATTCGAGGTCCGACTTATTAGTGGGTTAAAGAGTGTTAAACGTGTCTCACCCGGTTTGATGCTTTAAGGTCTTTAGTGCATGTACCTGTAAAATCGCTTCAGATTATATCCGTCTTTGGTTATCAATCATTTAGATGGAATCAATTGTGTGATACACTTGAGGTGTTATGTTGGTGGTTATTTGAGGTCAAACATGATTAAGATCAGCTGTGTGAGGAACACTAAATTTCGAAGATGAAATTTTTATAAATGGGGGAGAATGTAACACCCCGATACTTTTTCGAATCTAATTAAAAATTTTAGCGGCGAAATTTTATGTTAGCATCGATATATTTTTGTTTGGAGCTCTAGTGACGAATTGGTGAGCGTCAACTTTAGAAATCATAAATTATAATCTAAAGCTAACAGTTATAAGGTATAATGATTGAAGTATTTAGTGACGATCAGCGTACTTGAAATTTTGTCGACGTAAATTTTAGCGATGAACTAATTTTTTAGCATTCATATATTTATAAGCGACAACTTGTTTTAGTATCAGCGTATTTATGTAGCAACTTCTAGCGACGAATCAATTTTCTTAGGATCGATATATTTTAGCGAAAAAATTGTTTTTTTGTATGGTGCGCTTATTAGCGATGAATTGTGAAACGAGTTAGCTTAATAATCCGTTAACAATTTTCATAGCACATAAATTGTTATTATTTCGGGCCTTTTGCAATAATACAAGGTTCGGGTAAATTTTTAACGACTATTAAAAGCGTAAGGGGTTCTTTAGTGATTTTCCATTTAAGGTTTTATATTTAAACCTATATATACTGTCTGGGCAGCCACCCTTTAGGCCGCTAGACCCATTTCGAGAGAAAGATAGAGAGGTTCTGGGAGAGAGACATCGAAGAGATCAAGGAGATTTGGGTTTGTGGGGAGATATCTGGTAAGTGAAGATGTGTAGATAATAGTGGGTATAATGGTTGGATGAGGGTATATTAGAGACAGGCACGGCTGTCCAGTGAGGGTGTGCGTATGGGTTGTTCGGGTGCAGCGTGATGTGGGTATTTGCATGTAGTGTACGACGATTGTGTGTGGATGTGGAAGGGAAGGGAAGGTAGCTGGGTATGGGAGTGAGGAAATATGGCATATATTGTGTGTGAGTTTTTGTTGTGTTGCTGTGCATAATGGATGGGAAAACATGAGCCTCGGTGTGTGAGAATATGGATGCAAAGTGGTGGTGCTACATGGAGTAATGCAGGGGTGTATATTCATGTATCAGGTTATGAGAGAAAGTGGAAAGTGCATGTGTGTATGTGTGGTATTTGAGCAAAAAGAAGCCTCACGGCAGTGGCTTTGCCATGACTGAGTGGATGCTAGTGAAGATGAGAAGTCTTGCTAGTGTAATGTATAGTGAAATGTATAAGGTGGGTGTATGTGTGTGTATGGGTGTTATAGTGTGTGAAACGTGAAGTGTGGATGTCTAAGAGCCAACAGGGGCAGATTAGTGCTGTGTGTGTGTTTGTACATAGGTGTGTAAAATGTGAGTGTAATGTGTGTAATGTAAAATAATGAGTGTGGGATATACGGGTGTAAGTGGTTTGAGTGTGTGTATGGAGGTGTAGATTTAGTGTGTTAATGGAGTAATTTGTAATGTGCTTGGGGTAAAAGGAAAACTGTGTGAGCAGTAGCCGTGTGTTCTGGGTTTGGACAGGAGAAGACGATAATGAACAGTAGCAGTTTTATTCGTGAACAGTGTACTGTGCTTGCACAGTTGTACAACAAGGCTATTGGGTATCGTAACCTTGTCAAAAAGGTTGAAACATTACAGGAAGAATCATAGGACAATATTAGAATTACTGTAAAAATTTTATATTTTTCTGATAACGTATGAATTTTTAGAATTTTCTGCAAATGTTAGAATTGTAAAATTATTTTGGAGCCTTTAAACCCTGAAAATGTCATGGGGAAATTTAGAGTAGTGTTTATATAGTATAATAAAGACTCAATATAAATTTGATGATTTTTGGAATCGATTTGTTATCATTTTCAGTATCGCATTGAATTTAGAAAAATGAAAAATAAAGAAAGAGTTTTTATGTCTTTTAAATTCTGATTTCAATTTCTATAATTTATATATATATTTTTTAAAGTTCTTATAAAAATTATGGGACTTGTTTTGCAGCTGGAAGTAATTATGGCTATTATTGGGTTTTTTATTATATTTAAAGAAATTATTTTAATTTGAGAATATTAAAAACAAATTCAGAAAATGCATATTTTGACTTTTAATAATGTTTTAAGCTATAAATGTGTTTTATTGTAATTTATTAAGAAATTTAAAATAGCATTACCCATTAAAAAGCGTAAGAGGATTTACTTTAAGTTAGCAGTGTGTGGGAACCGTTTGAGTTGCGCGACTCCGGGATTAGAAGTGAGCGTCGTTTGGGTAGTTGATACTAGGTTTATAGTATATTAGTATAGATTATGCTCTAACAAGTAGATTGCCAATATAGGTTTTTCAGAAAATACTGATCGAGGATTGGTAGCATCGCTTAACTTGGATCGAGGTAAGGAATTCTATCCGAACCCTATTTTGACATTTTGTTTTCAAATGCTTTAGAACAGTTTTACAAACTAAATTGATTCGATTTTATGCTGATATAAAAGATATTTTGAAACTGTCCATGAAAGCCTAACTTGAACCTTAAGCGATCGTTTGGAATTCGTAATTTATTTATTCTCATCTGTTTTATCAATTAAATTATCATAAAATGTTTTGAATTCCATTTATTGTTTCTCAATGTTGACATGAGTTAGTAACTTGGGAGCCATAAGGATGGTCTCTATTGTTGGTGTTATAAGAATGGTCTGTATTGTTGGCGTTATAAGAATGGTCTGTTGGTTGGGTTAACTAGTACCTAGATGGACTAGTCAGTGTTACATATGCATATGTAAAGCGACCGAGCACTGCCGGGGTGGCTTTGCTTCTGTACTGCTCATGTTCAATGTTTCTTGTTTATGTTTTATTTCACTTGAAATGTTTTGAATATTATCCATTCATGCTTTATTATGCCCGAAGTGTTTCAAATGACTATTATTTAAGGGATTGAGTTAAATACTCATCCTTATGTTTATATCGTATTGTAGTGATTTCATCGAAAGCAAAACCTCTCAAAAAGATGTTATTGGACTTAAATGTAAAATCGTTCGTTTTGTTCATCTTTCTCTAAATGTTGTATTTCAATGAAAATACTCTTTAAAAAGTTTTATAAGAAAACTTGTCCGAATCGTTTTACTGTTTTTATATCTTTGATCGACCTTACTGAGCTCTCGAAAGTTCACTCTCCTTTACCTTCCTTTCCGCAGGTTGCCTGATTACGGATTAGAGCTAGTGAAAGCAAAAATGATTTAATTTTTGGTGTTGATTGTTAGAACCCCTACGTGGGTGACTTGCTAGTTTATTATTATGGTTTGAATTTAGTTTTCAAGTATGAATGTACACAGAGAGAAAATACGTTGATGGATGTTTTAGTTGCTCTGACATCTTGTGGTATTATTTGGTTAAGTTTTGAGAATAATATTGCTTAGTGTATACGATCGATCGAGTGTCTAACGTTTCGAAATTTTCGGGATGTTACAGTAACACAATCTAGTCATTGTTCTTTCAATTTACAGTTCAGAAGAACTAAAACAAACATATATGCATATGCATATATTACGCAAGAACTGCATGAAAGCCTAATCAAAGTTTTAATAGTCAAAATCAAAGTCTAATAAATAAATATACGTATGTAACATAGAATTTAAATGTTGTATAATTGATTATCTATATTTATCAGCTTTAAAAATATCGCGAGAATTATACCATGAATTTTTCAACAATAAATCTTAATAAAGAGATTAATTTGTTTTCTAAATCCTTATATATAGGATATAACCAATTTGGTGGTCGTGAGCTCTTATTTAATATTACTGACTTATAATTCGTTTATTAAATCTCTCCCTCTCTCTCTCTCTCTCTCTATATATATATATATATATCACATTATTCATTTTTAACGATGACTATCTTTTGTATATTATGTATATATCTATATATATGAATATGAATAATTGATAGTACATTTAACTCAATTAGAACGTTATTTATTTTTTTGCTTCTAGATCTAATATGTTAATTTCATTTTTTTCGATATGTAAATTATTATATTACATTAAAGAGTGATTTTAAGAAGACAATTGTGAAAACTAAGTCATAATAAGTTAGTGTATTGATTAGGTTTATATCTAAAATGTTTAGAAT